>CM035439.1:123774465-123981965 GCA_020310875.1 Ceratopteris richardii | reverse complement strand
CATTAGTGAGTATACATTGAGGATCAAGGAGCTTCAAGATCAGCTAGCATCAGTTGGATGCAAGATAGAAGAGGAAGACATCATCCAAACAGCCATCAATGGCTTGAGGAGTGAAGAAAAGTGGAAGCCCCTGATCACAAACATTCTTTATAGAGATCCTCTCCCAACATTCGACGAGATTATACCAAATCTTGTGGCTGAAGAGATATGAAAAATATAAGAGAAAAGGAAGTCTTACTTTCCCTTTGGAAATGTTGGACTTTCTTCTTCTGCATCTTTCTTCCACCTAATGATGTCAACATCTTCAAACTTCTCTTCCATACCTTTTGTTCCCTTCATCTTGAAGTAGCAAGCATTCTTAACTTCTTCGAATGAATTTTTCTCTTCCTCTAGTGCTAAGAGTAAGAGACAAAACAAATATGGTATATACCTGGAAGTGAATATAGAATCATGTTTTACCATCTCCTCATATCTCTCAATCAAAACTCGACTTCAAATGTAACTGATATGATTGAATTCACCAATCTTTTGGCTGAATGCTGAATTACCTCTCTAGTTACACAATGTGAACAAAAAACTTCCAACCAACTTACAACACAAGGTTGGATGAAAACAAAACTCATTTCATCTCCAAATTTGTCTTCTTAGATGAGCTTTCTTGCCATGAAAGAAATTTACCAAAACTCATATCATCTTTTGGTTCTTGATAGTTTTGATGTAGCTAATGCTTTTACTTTCAAAAAATGAAAGCAGTTCTTGAACCCGTCAAATCTTTTCATAACTGATCTTCTAAGATATGACATGTAAATGATAATCTGATAGTAGAAATTAATACATGTGATTTGATGTTGATCTGGTTCCTTCATCTTCTCCAAACCATTGTTTTTCCTTGAATTTGAAGTAGCCTTCTCTTCATCAAGTCTTGGTCTTCAAACAATACTTCTCTAAAGTATTTTCATACTCTTCCAAAAGTATTTGTCTGCTAACAGATCATCAACTTCATACTCCACATTGATAAATAAACATGTGACTAAATTGTCTAATTCTCAAATCTCTACTCATCTAGATTATGTGTGTATGTCAAATGTTAGAAGATGCTCTTAAATCATATGTTGTAAACCTGGAAGTCTAAGAACTTGGGAATCTGAGAGCCTGGATGCTCTGATACCAAATGTTGGAAATTTAGTAGGCCCATAACTAATATCACAGGTCTATAGTTCCATAGGTTTCCAGGATCTACAACACAAATTTCAGCAATCTTCCAATATTGAGAAAACATGAACATACCACACTTAATCATACAAATGATGAGACAAAGATAGAGAGAGATTAGACATGTGTACAACTTTACATAAGCCACTGCTTACTCACACTATCATATATACAAATGTCAATTTACAATGTGGGAGCCAAAATCTCGACCACTCTATGTGAACAGAAATAGATGGATGAGTGAATGTACAGAATTTACAAGAGTATTCAGATGTAGGGACAGAAATTTGAATATGTATAAGATGTATTACCTGATAGGTTGTAGAAGAGTGAATATGAGTGATAGAAAGAGGAAAGATCAGTTGGAAAGGATATTCAGCAAACCCTAATATGATTTTAGGCTATGGAAGATCCTAAATCAGATGTGTGTGTGATAGATCACATACTTACAGAATTAGCATTGAATGCTAACATGTTGCTATCAGAAATCCTCATACTCATGTGAAACACCTTCTCTAACACCTCATCCGAATGCATGTACTGATTCTCCTTTAGATATGCCAAATATGACTCCTCCTGATATGGATGCCACTGCCTCCATAAATTCCAAGTAGTACCTATGTACATAAAGAGAATATGTACCTGAATTCTTAACACATTCTGTACTAGGACACTTGAGTGTCTTGGGACACTTAAGTGTCCTGCTTTTACACCAAATTGATTGATTTTTCTTGATGACACCCTTGAGGATTTGATGGCATACTCACTTGGATTTGATAGCCCACATCATGTACTTTTAGGGTTAAATATAATCTTCAACAATTTGCAACTTCACATGGGTTATTAAATGAAGAAGAAAATGGGAATTTTTAAAAACTCAACTTCTAGCATAACTGAAAAAATAACACAATTCAAACATTTTGACAAATTGGATATGTTTTAGGAATTGCACAATTCAAACATTTTGACAAATTGGATATGTTTTAGGAATTGGAAAGCTATTCATGGACTTTGGCAGTGTAAAGCAAGTGTCTAGGGATCTCTGGAGAAGTTTGAACACTTCCATAAGTGACAAACATGGAATCAAAACTTGTCTTCTCTTGAGCACTGCCATTTATTGCATCGTTTAAAGAATGGCTCACTATAATTTGTGTGTAATTGAGATTGCAGAGAATTGGCAAGTTATCAATGGATAACCTTCATAGTAATTGAATGCATATTTTTATTCAAAGTTAGAAGGCCTCAACTTTGAACTAGTAGCCATTGCATTTGGTGCTGACTTTCATGCTGAATTGGCAAAACATATATATCTATGTTCATGAAAAGAACATAGCTACAAAAATGGAATAAAACATTATGATGAAAGATAATAATTATTTAAATGCTATTCTAAGTATTAAACCTTCCAAAATATGCTTTCATGCCATGTTTGATTCTTAATCTTGTCAAATAATATTTGGTCCACAATGTTGATTGTGATAAGAATGAAAAAAATTGGCATATATATTTCATTTGACAAAAAGAAGATGGCATCCATGATGGAAATAATAAACTATTTTCAAATTATCCTTATCATTTTATGATATCAAAGATTATATCAAAGACTTTTGAGTATTATTTTTAGTATGTGTTCAGCTATGCAAGGGATTGTGTGTTTATGCATATAACAGCTATGAAAAAAATATTTTTACTAAATATGTTAAAACTATATATTCTTTTGATCCTATATGTAGGTGACTCTCGTTTCTTGGTAGGAACTAGTTTATTTTCTTGGATATCAAGGTAAATGGTTGTAATTTGGCATTATTTGAATCAGATGTTAATATTTGTATGTGGATATATTGGTTGGTTTCCACACATATATCTACTCTATTTGGTATACATAGATCTCAAAAACTTGGTTGATTTTCATAGGTTGGTAGTTCCCTTATGTGTACGCCTTGTTTGATGTTTTATTTTCTAGCTTCATATGAAGAAATTGGATCTCTTTCCATAACTGTACATGCTTTGTTATGTGTCCACAAACTATTCATGATTGTATTTGTAGAATTTGGTTGATGCCCACACAACAAAAGATTCTTGGTTGTGTCCAAAGACATGAAAATTTTGGTGGATTTCAATAAATTATTTAGCCTCGTATATATAAGCTTTGGTTTGTTATGTCACACATTTTCTACTTGGTAAATTTTATGTGTACACCTTGGATGATGTCCATAAATTCTTTCGAGTCATATATGTAGGATTTAGTTTTTTGTTTTTGGTGACTAGTTCATAGCAGTTGATTTGATATGTGTATACCTTGGTTGTTTTCTTCATACATTGTTTGATTGTTCGCATATTTGTACACCTTTGATTCCCATAAGTTTTTTTGAACCATGTTTAGAAGTAGTTGTTGTTTTTGGTGTACATAGTCAAAATATTTGATTTTATTTGAATTGAATTGATTTTTCTATGTGAGTTTGAGGTTCATACTATGTGATCTATGTTTCAAGGAATGTGTATAATTTTTTCTTTCATATGATGAATTTATTTCTTTTGATAAAAATACATTTGATTAGGAATTTCCATCCTGTCCACTACCATAGCATCTTGAGAGGCTATTTACATGAACACAAAACATGATTTATTGTGTTTTATAATTTTGCATAAACCTTTGAATTATATTTAATATGTGTGTTAAAGGATTTTTCAAATTTTCTTTGTAGAAGTGTGTGATTTTTTGGAAAATTGTCAAAAAAGGTGGGGAAGAGTTGAAAGGTCTCCCCCTACCTTGCTTACCTCCTCTGCCCCTTCCTCTTGAATTCTTACCTCTCCCTACATAGTTAACTTGAGAAGTAGTACCTTCATCTTCAACTTTCTTGCTCTTTCCTTTATCCTTAGACTTTCCTTTATCTATATAGAAGGTATAAGAATTTTTACCTCTTGATGGTTCACCATTTTTGTTGAGCTTGGCTTCATGGGTGAAGAGTTGCCCCATGAGAGTGGTTAGATAAGGGATTTGCATATCCATTTAAAAGATCCATTGCAATTGTGAAAGATTCCCACTTATCATCTGCCTTGATGCCATTGATTATCTGTCTCACTATTTGCTCCTCTTCAATCTCCTCTCCTATGCTTGCCAACTGATCAACTACATCTTTCACTTTAGTCACAAACTTTGAAACATTCTGCTTAGGTTGCTTCTTTTGAGTAGTAAACTCTATCCACAATTGATTTTTCCTAGCTCTTATATTGGAAGAAAAGTATGAAGATAGAGTATCCCAAGTGTCTTGGGAAGTTTTGCAATTCCTCATATGAGGAAGAATGAAGTCATAAATAGATTTAAGTAGATATGACCTGGCTAAAGCATCTTTGGCACACCATGAATTGAGTCTTTCTTGCTCCTCTCTTGTAGGTTGAACTTTGCTTCTGAATAAGGACATCTCCTCATCTCCTGATATGTATCCATAGAGATTCCTTCCTTGTAGATAGCTCTTCATCCTCAAAGACCATGCTGGATCAAAGACCATGCTGGATAATTGTTCATATCCTATTTATCAATGAAAGAAGGGAAACCATCTCCCATTTTACCTCAACTTGCTCTGATACCACTGTTGGAGGAGATGGATGGATACCTCAAGGAAGTGAGGTGGTACTACTAAACCTACGTTGTACTTGCCCTAATACACTTCAGAGTTATATGGTAGGCCCTTTTAGCTTGCAAATGACACCAAGAAAGTACCTATGTACTTTAGAGTTGATGCTTGAAACAATTGAATCAAAACAGACTACTTCATAAATAGCTAGTGTTGAAAAACTTGCTATTTTAGTACATACACCTACTGGTTCTTTCGCTCAGAGCTCATAGTACAGTAACAATTGATAAAATTCATTTTGAGGGAGTTTGATTAGCCTAGATAGATAATTATTGCAAGTGGAATCATTTAAAATGATCAACTATGCTCTGAGAAATAAGTTTAGCAAACCAAATCGTACCCTTGACTTTTTAGGGACTAACCAGTAGATGACCAGTGCACACTTTGAAGGTGATTTCTCCCAGATGCTTGACCAAATGTCATAAACTTTCAAGATCACAAAGTAGACTTCAAGCTGGTTCCAACAAGACAAAGATTATAAAAACAGTAGATTATTAACTGAGATAGGACCAGAGAAAGTTGAGTGTTCTGAGTAGTCATAGCAGAGAAGTAGAGAGAGATGTTCAATGAACTATATGTATTATAAAACATGATTGTACACGAGAATTGGCATTCTAATGATGCCCAATCATGATGGATAGAGTGAGCTATGGTGTGAGCTACACAACTCTTACAAATGATCAATGGGAGAGCTCTGAATGAGGCCACATAGTCGCGAGATTCTTACAATGTCTTTTTATAAGAAGTCCTTCTAAGTTTGAATTTGAATTCAAACTTGGCTCCAACTAAAACGTTCTCCATTGGTTTAGGAGTTATTCTCTCATCCTTAATCCGAAACCGATATTCCTCCTAACTTCACGAGATATAAGCCTTTACAAGATTCCTCCAAGATTTAATCTTTTACAATGGTAAATGAACAAGTGTGCTAAGGTTCACATGCATCATCAATTGATAGTTGCACACATTGTCGTCTAAGCTGAATGTGTAGGCTTGATCATTTGCACCAAAGCACTTGATATGAAGCTCAAACTCTTTCATCAATTCCAAAAGTTGCTAGAACTTAAGTTCGAGCCTCTTAACTCATGCATCCAAAAGATCTAAGAGGCTGGAAGTTAAGTTTGAGCCTTTGAATCATATCAATATAATCAAAGGGTGAACAAAAGTTTGAGCCTCTAAAAGATGAACAAAGCATGCTCGATCTTAAGTTCGAGCCCCTTAACTCTTGCAAGAGATATCCCTCTCGAACTTAAGTTCGAGCCTTTGAATCATATCAATTTTGAGTCTTCCCCTTATCTATATATATATATATATATATATATATATATATATATATATATATATATATATATATATATATATCTCCGTGAATTTTGAGTCTATTGTGTCACATAATATGAGGCTCAAAAACTACGTTTGAGCCTTTGATCAATCTATTGAGTTACATGATATGAGGCTCAAACTTAAATTCGAGCCTCGCAGGTTTTCCAGCAAAAAGAATAGTATTTTTAGCTCTTGAACAAAAGATGCTCGAACTTAAGTTCAAGCCTATTAAGTTGAACACTCTCTTACATCCAAAAGAACTAAGTGAAGGTGGAACTTAGGTTTGGATGTCGATTCAAGTTGGAGTTTAAGGTTCAATCTCTATTTAACTTGGAGTCAAAGAGGCTATAACTTAAATTTGAGCCTCTATTTAATGTGCAATTTGAAAGGTTCGAGTTTAATTTTGAGCCTCTATTCAATTTGTAGCTAGAGAGGCTTGAACTTAAGTTCCAATCAACTTAGAGTGAGAGAAGTGAAAACTTAAGTTCGAGTCTATAATATTCAAGTTGGAATCAAAGTGACTACAAATTCAGTTTGAGTTTGCATTTACTTTCAAATTTAATAGGCAAAAAGTAATGTTTGAGAGTCAGAAGGACATTACTTTAAGTTTGGGAGTTAGAGCAGCTCGAATTGAAGTTTTAGTTCCCATTTAACTTAGATTTAGAATCAAACTTAAGTTTGAGCCTTTATTCAACTTTGAGTAAAATAGGTTCAAATTTATAATGGAACCTCTATTCAACTTCAAGTCAGTGAAGTTGAAATTTAAGTTGAGTTTAAAATTGAGTCTCTATTGAACTTAGAGTCGGAGAGGCTCAAACTCAAGTTTGAACCTCTATTCAATGTGTAGTTTGAAAGGCTCAAACTTAACTTTGAACCTCTATTCAAGGTGCAATTTGAAAGTCTCAAACTTAAGTTTGAGCCTCTATTCAAGTTAAAATCCAAGAAGCCCAAACTTAAGTTTGAGATTCAAAGAGGATTCAACTTGAGTTTGAGTTTCAATTCAACTTGGAGATCGAGAGAGTTTGAGCCTATATTCAATTTGGAGTTGAATTTAAGTGAGCCGCTATCCAACTTTGAGTAATGTAAGTTCAAACTTAAAGTGTAACCTCTATTCAACTTGAAGTCAGTACTGTACACACAAAAATATATACATAGTAGCATTTCAGGGTCAAATTTTAGTTTGAGCCTCTATTTAACTTGGAGTTTGAGCCTCTGTTTAATTTGCAGTCGAACTTAAGTCTGAGCTTCTATTCAACTTTGAATAAGATAAGTTCAAATTTATAGTGGAACCTCTATTTAACTTCAAGTCATTGAAGTTTGAACTTAAGTTTGGATGTTGATTCAAGTTGGAGTTTAAGATTCAATCTCTGTTGAACTTGGAGTCGGAGAGGCTCAAACTTGTTCAATGTGCAATTTGAAAGGCTCGAATTTATGTTTGAGCCTCTATTCATAGGAGTTAGAGAGGCGTGAACTTAAGTTTCAGCCTTTATTCAACTTTGAGTGAGAGAGGCTAAAACTTAAGTTCGAGTCTGTAATATTCAAGTTGGAATCAAAGAGGCTAGAAATTACATTTGAGCTTGCATTTTCTTCCGAAATTGTACAGGTGAAAAGTTACGTTTGAGAGTCAGACATGCTTAAATTTAAGTTTGGGAGTTAGACCAGTTTGAGCCTAAGTTTCAGTTCCCATTTAACTTAGATTTAGAGTCAAACTTATAGTGGAAGCTCTATTCAACTTCAAGTTAGTGAAACTAGAACTTAATTTGGGATGTTGATTTAAGTTAGTGTTTAAGATTGAATCTTTGTTGAACTTAGAGTTGGAGAGCCTCTATCCGATGTGGAATCAGAGAAGCTCAAATTTAAGTATTCAATTTGGAGTTAGACAAAATCAAAGTTAAATTTGGATCTTTATTCAATTTAGAATCAATGAGGTTCAAACGTAATGCTCAAATTGGAGTCAAAGAACCTCAAACTTAAATTTGAGCCTCTATTCAAGTTATAGTATGCTTGAACTTAAGGTGGAACCTTTATTGAACTTGAATTCAATGAGACTCAAATATAAGTTTGAGAGGCTATTTAAATTGGAGTAAAAAAGGGTTGAACTTAAGTTTTAGCCTCTAATAAATTTTGAATCAAAGATGGTTTGAGTGCCTCTCAAGATGCTAGCATCAAAATGAAGTTCGAGATTTTTATTCTTGTAGCTTCTTTAATTTTTGTGTAGACTCAAACTTAAGTCTAATTAGTGAATGTATGTACATGCAAATATGGATATTATTTTGGAAGGTTTTAAAATTTGTAAGAGTTTTTTTTAGTCATATAGAACTAGTGAATGTCTGTATATGCAAATATGGATTCTTTTTTGTGGAAATGATGTTTGTGTTCTAGATTTATTCAATTGATTATTTTTACAATAATTGAAAGAATGATCAATTAAATAGCATTGTTAATTTCACATTTATTCTTTTTAGAGCAAAAAACAAGATGGCAACAAAGCAAACTATATTTGGTCAACTTGAAGAAAGAGAAAAGTGGAAAGGAAAGAGATTCATCTTGATGGATCATGAAAAGCGTGAAAGATATGCAACTGCTATTATTTTATTGGTAAATCCATGAGATGCTATAAATTGCAAAGAGTTGGCAGAAAGTTGCCTATTATGGATGAAATTGTGGATCCATCAACATGGGATTCAAAATTTGAAATTGGTGAGTTGGCCTATACTCCAAATCATTACAGATGATGGTGAGCCTATGATACAAAAATTAGGCTTTAACTCATTGTATGGCATTGAAGATGATCATTGCAATGGTATTGAGGATGTAGATCTTGAAGTTGGTGAAATCCAAATTTTTGCTATAGCACTGACGATGATAATTGCAATGGTATTGAGTATGTAGATGTTGAAGATAGAGAGAAGCATTATTCTCATGCTATTGATATTCAACATTGTTTTGATGATATACAAGTTGTTTCTCCTCTTCGAACGGAATCAAATCAACAAGAGTATTTTCATATGGAAAATAGTGATTGTGGATATTTTGAACTGAATAGAAAAAAAGAAGTTACATCCACAAGGTGAGAGTGCATAATAGAAAAAGTACTACATTGACCCCTAATAAGAAATGCTCATTTGAGAGAATTGAGATGGTTTCAATGCATGATTGTTGTGGACAGAGATGTTGTCAAGTAGCTAGTAGGGCTAAAATAATGGATGCAAGGTTAAACTTCTGGGGACAATGCTATTTAGATAGATGCAAGTATGTATTGGATTGCATGAATATGGCCTACAAAGGTAACAATGTGAACTCAAGTCATTGCTTGAGTTTTAATTTCATGTTTGATGCAAAAGAAGTATGTACCAAGGCATGGCATTTAATTCATGGTATTGGAAAGAGCTCATTTTATAGGATATGAGAAAAGTTTTTACTAGGTCAAAAGGTATCCATTCATGGGAATAATGGAATACTTAGAAAAAGTATCAAATATGTAGAAATAGCAAAAGCTTTGATACATGATTTCATTGTTAATAATGCAAATCAAATGCCACACAAGTTGAGAACATGTACGGATGGTTCTCATGAAACACAAAGCGTGCTTCCATCACATTACAAACAATTGGATATTCTTCGAGAGATGAATATGATATTAGAGAGTTTGGGATATAATAAATTATCTCAACCAACATTTTTGAGCATGTGGAATACAGAATTTAGAAAAATTTCTTTATCAAAGTCAAGTACCTTTTCCAAATGTGACTTTTGTATAGGAATAAAAGCAAAATTACAATCTACAAAAAACCATGAAGAACGTGCAAGATATTTAGCACAAAGAAGATCTCATATGCTACGTCAATTGAGTTCTAGAAATCTATACTATGCTTGGAGAGTTTTCGCAGAATTACTTCCAGATAAATATTCATGCATTATTCATGATAAAATGGATCAAAGTAAATTAGCTATACCACATATTAAACCAATCCAAAATCTCTAAATGGCATTGAGAGATTACCAATATCTTTAACAGGAATGCTTACTCATGGACATGGACAATGTGCTTATGGTCATTTTGCTTTAAAATTATGGCCCAGTGATCCAAATTTCACAATTGCATCTATTTCAATATGTTTAAGAAACCTAGAAAAAAAGATAGTCAATTGTATGGATCTTTGGCATTGAAGAGTCTAGTGTGAATTACACAAAGAGTCTATTTGATTATGTGTTGTGGCCTGATGCATTTTATCATCATATCCATGTGTTAAAGGAGGAAATTTTAGACAAAAAAGCAACACAATGTAATATCACATGTGAAAATCAAAGTAATTCATTCAAGGAATTACCTAGAACACTATTTTTGCAGCTTGATAATTGTGGTTCAGTAAATAAGAATCACTATGTCTTTGCATACTTGTCTTTGTTAGTTGCTAATGGGATATTTGATATGGTGCAACTTGAATTCCTTATGGTTGGACATATACATGAGGATATTGATGCTTTATTTAGTTACTTTTCAGAAAAGCTCAGAAAACAATCCGTTTTCAGTTTTCCACATCTTATGAGAACTTTCAATGAATGTTGCAGCATGCATCTGAAACCTTTTCTTATACAAAGAGTACCAGATTTCAAAAGTTTTGTCAAAGGGTATTTAAATGATGGAGTAGATGTTGGAGAATTCCTCTCCTATTTGCAGCGGAAAGTGTAGAAGACCTTCTCAGGATCAAGACTCTTCCAACAGCTGAACCTTCAAATGAAAACTGGTACCAACTGAAAAATGCAATGAATGTGAAACTTTGCACACTCAAACTAGAGACCTATAGATTTCAAATGAGATATCAAACACTCAATTTGGAGTAGATTTGGGTTGGCAACTCTTCGTCTCAAAACACGCTACTTGTTCACTCAATTAGGTTGAAAATTGGACTTCACTAAAAACTGAATAACTCACAAGACATACAGAATTTGATAAAAATGTTCTACATAGAGGAAGTAGTCAAGATAAGCTTTCCAACGAATGTTTAAACTCTAAAATTGGATACATATATTGAGAGATATGACTCTCACAAGTAGACTACCTAGAAATTGGTATGCGGCTAGACATACTCTATGAGAGTGAATAGAATGAAATGACTCAAAACAAATGAAGTAGCTACAAGGGGACTTCCACGCCTTCTTCCTCTCCTTGAGTTTCCTACCTTGCCTCTTTTGTAGCCAACTGACAAAAAACGCTCATGATGAGTTTAAGAGCTCTTCCCCATAACTTCTCCACTACTTTGGACAACCACTCCTCTTACAGTTCAGTTTTTGGATTTGATTCTCTTTTGATTGATTCTCTTTTGGTCTCCACTACTTGCTGAAGTAAATGCTTCCATTTTTCATTTTTGTTATGTCCTTCTACTTGAAGAAAATCCTCTTTGCAAAAATATATACGAGCTTACTTCTTTATTTTTAACACTCCCCCTCAAGCTCACATGTGAGCTTGCACCTTCAACCATATCCTACAAGTTGATTTCATCCTTGAACCTCTTTAGCTTAGAAGCATCTAAGGACTTTGTAAACATGTCTACAACCTGGTCATTAGTTCCAATGCTTTATATCCACATCCTTGCTCAAAACTTTTTCTCGAACATAATGATAATGCACTTCTATGTGCTTGCTTTGTGCATGAAACATTGGATTGTTTGTCAAGTGAATGCTTGACATGTTGTCACCATAAATTGGAATGGTCTCCACCTGCACATCAAGATCAACCAAGAGCTTCTTAATCCACATAGCTTCACAAGTTGCAAAAGCTAATCCTCTATATTCAACTTCTGTAGATGATAGTGCAACAATAGGTTGCTTCTTCGAGCTCCATGTGATAGGTTTGCTACCTATCATGAACACATAACCTGAAGTGGATCTTCTATCTTCCTTTGAACGAGCCCAATCAGCATCACTGAAGCCCTTTACCTGCAATCTTCATCATTTTTATAAAACAAGGCATGATTGACTATGTGCTTCACATATCTTAGTACTCGTTTTACTGAATTTAAATGTTCACTTGTTGGAGCTTGCATAAATTGAGAAATAAATCCAACAATATAACAGAAATCTGGTCTTGTGATCATAGCATAGATCAATGAACCTATAATACTCTTGTACGTAGTTACATCATGTAACTTCTCTCCATCATTTGAGCATAGCTTCACATTTGTATCCATAGGTTGAGTGAGTGGTTTGCATTCACTCATTCCAAATCTGGAAAGAACATCCAATAAATACTTTCTTTTCATCAAGTAGATGCCATCTTTCCCATAGACTATCTCAATGCCTAAAAGTATTTCAGCTCACAAAGATCTGAAATTTTAAACTCCTTATCGAGTTTTCTTTTTATCTCTTGTATTCTTGCAACATTACTTCCTGTTATGATGAGATTATCAACGTATATGCAAATATATACCTGCTTGCCTTCTTCTTTCTTCATGTAGAGAGAGGGATCTGCACTACTTGGACTATACCCACACCTTGTCAGGTACTCAAACAATCTTTGATTCCAAGCATGTGGTGCTTGCTTCAGCCCATACAAAGCTTTCTTCAATCTACAAACAAAATTTGGATGCTTTTTGTCTTCAAATCCAATCGGTTGACTCATGTATACCTCTTCTTGAAGTTCACCATTGAGAAAAGCATTTTTTATGTCAAGTTGGTACAATGGCCATCTCTTTGTTGCACTCACTGCAAACAAGGTTCTAATTGTTCCCATCTTTGCAACCGGGCTGAAAGTCTCTTCATAGTCGATGCCGTGAGATTGCTTGAATCCTTGTGCTACTAGTCTAGCTTTATGCCTAGCTCGAGAACCATCAGCATTTCTCTTTATTTTAAACACCCATTTATTGGGAACAATCTTCATACCTTTAGCCTTTGGAACTATCTCCCATGTGTGATTGTCCTTGAGAGATTTTATCTCTTCTTGCATAGCTTCTTGCCATTCTTTTTGTGTATATGCTTCTTCATATGCGTCCGGTTCTTTGTCTTTGACCACCTGTGTCATATATGCAAAATGTTTTGCAATAAAACTATCATAGCTCAGCCTTTGAATTGGATACCTTGCTCTTGAAGACCTCCTTTCATTTCCTTTTGAATATTGCTTCTTCAACCAGTTGAGCTTTACCTTTGGTGTAATCACCTCTTCATACTCTTCTTCACTTGCATTTGAATCACTATTTTGGGCAACACTTTCAACTTCAAATCTTTCATAACTTGATGTTGGTGATGAGGAATGACTCCTTAGTCTCCCCTTCCATGTTGAGCTTTCTCCAAGTGATGTAGAAGCTTTTCGACCTCATATTTGAGTGCTTGTTTGCTGAAATTCTTCTTGGACAACACCTCCATCATCTTCGCAATCTTCTTCAAGAATCTTCTCTTTCCCTTTGTCTCCAAACCATGGTCTTATCGCATCAAATACCACATCTTGTGAGACTCGTAGCTCCTTTGTCACCGGATTGTAGCACCTGTATCCCTTTTGCTCTGATGAATAACCAATGAAAATACATTTTTCTGACTTTGCCTGCATCTTTGTCCTTAGTTCTTGAGGGATGTGAACATAATACACACATCCAAAAACTTTGAGATGTGTAAGGTCATGTTTCTTACCAGAATAGACCTCCTCGGGAGTTAGGTTATGCACTCCAACCATTGTGCTCTTGTTCATCAAATAAACGGCCATACTAGTTTCTTCAGCCCAATAGTTTAGTGGCACCTTCATCTTCTTGAGCATGCATCTTGCAACTTCTGTGATATGTCTATTTTTCCTTTCAGCTATTCCATTTTGTTGAGGTGTGTACCTACATGTAAATTGTCGCTTGATGCCATTTTCATAAAGAAAATCTGAAAATTCTTAGGAGAAATATTCTCCTCCTCCATTGGACCTCAAGATCTTTATGTAGCGTCTTGTTTCCTTTTCTACCTGTGCTTTAAATCTCTTGAACATGGAGAACAAATCTGATTTTAGTTTTATGCAAGACATCCATACTTTTCTTGAATGATCATCGATAAAAGTGACAAAATATATATTACCAGCCACCGATGGTTGTTGTGATGGTCCCCACACATCCGTGTGTATCAAGTCGAGGAAACTCCTTGCCAAATAGTTGTTGGAGCAAGTCTATGACAAGCCTAAGTATTGGCTTGAGTCCCACAAAGTCATAGAAGAAGCTTTAAAATGAAGACTATGCAAAGTTCACTTGTGAACTACCTCTTGTAACTTTTGAAGACTTTACTTAATGTAAAAGTGAAAGAATCTTAAGTGGTTGAGTCCACTTGGTCAAAAAGGGAAAGAGGAGCCACAAATTTTTTATTTGTGGTAAATAGAGAATCAAATATATGACTAATTGATTGGAGAGTGATTGAGGGAAGTTAGCCTCCCAAGATCAACTATAAATAGATGGCAGTTTTAGTCATGGTTAGAGAGACCTATGTGAAGACCCCCAAGAGCTGAGCTTTATGCCATATCAAGGTGTGATTCCAAGGCACACATATGTATCAGTAAGTCCATTGTATTGTACAAGAAGTATACTTTCATTTTCATGATCATTTGAGTTCATATTTCCATGTTCTTGTGAAGTGTACTACTCACTACCATATCTCTCCGTTTTCTCAGTCAGATTGCAGATATGGTTTCTCTGAGCTTGGTGCATCATTTTAAGTGATTTAACTTGGTAAAGTTAGCTCTCTAAGTCTAATACATGCTCACCAATTTGCATTTCATTTGGGTGTTTAAATCTTCAGTTATATCCAGTTGAAGTCAACAGTGTCTGTTCATTTTCACTTCTCTGTCAGGTATCCGACTTTTTTAGTCATCTTGTTAGAGCAGTTTCTCAGTTTTTACGTACCCAAATTCAATGATTTAAAGCTTGTTGGATTTCGGATATTGTCTAGTATAGGCATACAAAGTTTCATAATCATTGCATTCTTAAATCTGGATTTATGTTCATTATTCTGCTCACTGGTCTCATTACTATAGCAGCCCGTGAAAATCGAGATGATGTCATCACTTGTTAAACATCTTTCGCAGTGTGTGGATCATTATTTTTTATGAGATTACTCTTGAAAGTTAGCTCTTTAAGTTAACTAGACCACCCCAAGAGGAATTAAGCTAATTGCTACTGTGCTCAGACAATTATGCAAAACACTGGAAAGGTGTATGAACCAAAATAGCAAGTTCTTCACCTCTGAGCTAGCTCCAACTTATCTGTTTTGATCTATCTTTTTGAGAGTGATCCTCCCAGGTACATAGGGAGTCTAATACATCCATTGGCAAGCTAAAAGGGCCCACCACATACTCCTGGAGTTCATTTGGCTGGTGTAGATCAAGGATTTTGCAACACCTCTTCATCTTCAAGCACATACCTATCCATCTCTTCACAGTGGTATCAGAGCAAGGTTGGAAAACATGGCAGATGGAGTTCCTTCATCAATTGACAAATTGGACAGAGGTAACTACTCAGCTTGGTCATTAAGAATGGAAGCTTATCTCCAAGGTAGAAGTTTATATGGTTATGTGGCTGGAGATGAAGTTATGCCAAGTTTCAGGAACAAAAGTCAACCAACACAAGAAGAGCAAGAAAGATTGAGCACATGGTGCTCCAAGGATGGACTGATGCAAAGGAGGCACTATGAGAGCCTGAACGAGTACGATATGACAAAGGTGCATCTAATTTGCTGTCACGCAAAGTCTGCACCAGCCATTCTGGCATAGTTTTAGCCTGCTCAATATCAGCTCTCTCATCAACAAGTGCATTATGTAAATCTGCATCAGAAATGGAATGATCTGCATCGTCATATGAAACCTGCAAAGGCTGAGAAGTTGCCTCATTAGGACCAGCACTAGACTGTCCTCTTGTAAAAAGAGGCATCAAAGTATCATACATGTCTTTGGAGCTACCAGATGTCTCCTTAGTACATGAAAGCAATGGCTGAATAGCATCTTCCACAAAGACAACATCATGGCTAACCAGAATGCGTTTAGTCTGTGGATGATATAGACGATAGCCTTTACTTTCAGAACTCTAACCAACAAAAATACATTTTACTGCCTTATCATCCAATTTTCTGCGATGTTGTTCAGGCACTAGTGCATATGCCAAACAACCAAAAACACGCAGATGAGCAACAGATGGCTTGCGGTCATGCCAAGCCTCATATGGAGTGATAGACTGCAGTGCTTTAGTGGGACACCTGTTCAGTACATATGTTGCACACATGACAGCCTCAAGCCAGAAACTATGTGGTAAAGCCTGACTATTGACCATGCACCTCGCCATCTCCATGAGCGACATGTTCTTTCGTTCAGCAACTCCATTTTGTTGAGGTGTATACGGCACTGTACACTGGTGTTTTATCCCACGTTCAGTATATCAACAATAATTTGATTTTGTATGTGGTTTTTAAATAAAATAATGACATTATTTTATAGAAAAAATACATACGCAAGCATTATCACGTTGAGAACGTGGTGGTGCATGCTCAAAAGTACCATACTCTGCCTCATGTTCAATACATTCCAATCATGGTCTTCGATATGTGCCATAGCAAGAGTTACACCAACATATAATATGCTCTTGATAGTAAAATTCATCATAATTCCTATCCGAGGACACGTGAAGTCGTTGCATGGGTAGGAGGTGGTGGAGTGCCCTCTGATTGATCAGAATCTAATTATAACAAGAAACAAAAAAATATATCAGTTATGTATCTATCAAATATATTTAAAATTAAAAGTTTGATATACTTATAGTATATAGTCCTTGCACGATTAGGAGACGGTGGTGGAGTTCCATCTGATTGATTGGAATCTACAAATAATGGTATTTGGTATAAATAATCTGATTATTTACATGCATAAACATTCACATATACATATTTACACATACACACATATTCACATATACACATTTACACATACACACATAGTCACATATACACAAATACACATTATTGTGGGATAAATGCATGCATTTTGTATGAATGAGTGTATATGCATGCATGTGTATGTGTGTATGTATATATGTGGATATGTATATGTGTGTTTATCTTATATGTATGTATATGTGTATATGTATGCATATATGTATGTGTATATGTAATTTATGTATTTCTTTTTTCTTTAAATAAACAGGTTGCTGCAAAGAAGAGAGTTGAGTCGGGCCACACATTGTACCTAGGCCAAATGGGCCATCATGGTTTTGTAGCTACATTTGTAAGTATATGTGTCATTGTGAGTATATTTTTTATTTTAGTTAAAAGGCAAGAAACTAATCTTTTTTATTTGTTTCAATGCAGCGAAAGAATCATGGTCGATATCCTATGAAACATGAGATCAAGTATGCTACACATTTTGGATATCGACATTTGAGCGAGTATATGCGAGATCATCCTGATGCATTTGTGAGTATTATTAAATTTTATGTAATTATTTTATTTTTATGAATGTTTTAATTGTTTTACTTAATTATGTTTGTTATATGTAATACAGGAGTATTATGGAGAGGCAAATATGGATGAGGTGGAGATACAGACACAAGAGGGACGATCTCAATTGTCACAGGGTGCTCACACAGATACATCAGATCATGTGGATGATCATGATGATGAGGATGAGGATGATGATGATGCTGATGATGATTATGATGATGATGATGATGATGATTAGGATTCTTGATTATGACATTGTATATGTATTTACATTGATATATATATATATATATATATATATATATATATATATATATATATATATATATATATATATATAGTTCATTTCAGTTATGTTTTGAATTGTGTGTATGGTATTAAGTAATGAAAAGTTTTGTTCTATTGATTGTTATTATTGTTTATATTAAGCATGTATACATATGTGCATATGTATGTGTATGTGTATAAACATATACAAGTGTATGTATATGCATATGCGTGTGGATGCATTTCCATTTGCATCCATGTGCATGCATGTGGATGTGCATATATGTGTATTTAAGTATATGTTAATGTGTGTATGTGTATGTATATATACAATAATGCATGCATTCAAGTCT
Organism: Ceratopteris richardii; assembly: GCA_020310875.1. Classification (NCBI taxonomy): domain Eukaryota; kingdom Viridiplantae; phylum Streptophyta; class Polypodiopsida; order Polypodiales; family Pteridaceae; genus Ceratopteris; species Ceratopteris richardii. Next base: position 123,963,736 of record CM035439.1, on the reverse strand, counting down.
TTTGATGTGGTTGTCGAAATGTTTGTGCATATGCATGTGTATGTGTATGTATGTGTAAGTGTATGTGCACATGTATGTGTGTGTATATATCTGTGTGTATGTGCATGTGTATATGTGTATATGTGGGAACGTGCATCTTCATCATGTATAAGTGTATATGTGCATATCAATAAGTGTGAGTATGTTAACTAATGAAAATAACGCAATTCAAATGATATACAAAGAATGGAAATTGTACTTACAATAGTTAGCCATATTTTTTGCTTGGTTAGCTTCTTGAATAACCTGCAATAAAGAGAGAGCGAGAGAGAGAGAGAATTCAAAGAGAGAAAGAGGTAGAAAGAGAGAAACAGAGATAGAGAGAGACAATAAGATAGAGATTAGACAAAACAACAATTCTGCAAGCAATTGTTTCAGCTTGTAAGCACAGTGCAATTGCAAACATTGGAGGGCTCTTCGATCATATGGGTGAAGATGCTGATCAAAAAGCCTCCAACATTTTAATTTTTTTCGTCAAAAACCGGTCGTGTAAGTGATGCTAAGGTTTCATAAAGGTCTGTCCAATTAGCACCACATAAGCCACGTTAATCATCATCACTTATGTGATGCATATTAGTGTCGCTTATGTGACGCTTTTTTAAATCGTTGCTTTAATGATGCTCAATGTGAGCGTCACATATCTCGTCCTGCCACATGTGGATAAAAATGTAGTGTTTCTCGTCGTTTAACCAATGTTCCATGCTCGACGCTTCTTATGATGCTTTATGCAATTTTATAGCGATGAAATTGTGTCGCGTTAACCGTCACTATGCTCCCATATTCCTTGTAGTGTGTGCTCCTATCACAATATGCACTGTGCACTATGCTCATTGTACTCACTATGCTCACTGTGATCACTGTATTCAATGTACTCACTATGCTCATTGTGCTCACTATACTCCCTGTCCTCACTATACTCCATGTGCACTCCTTGTGCACGTACTCACTGTACTCCCTATGCTCCCTATGCAATGTTCACTGTTCGAGTTCGTTTGATTTGTTCGTTTATCAATTTGGTTATCCATCAGTTACTCCTATGGCTTTCTCCAAAGGATTGACTAAGGCATAGAACTATGGCATCTTTGTCTTCTTTGGCACTCATGGTTCTCTTGGTTCACTTTGGTTCTATTGGCAGCCCTTGGCTATGGGCGAGCCAATTCTATTTTATGAGTGGCAATAAGAGCTTCCTTGTTTCCCTAGTTAGCCTACTTATTTCTCTAATTGGCTTACTTAGTTCCTTATTTAGCATGTAGGGGACTTGAACCCACAACCTCACACTTCCAAGAGATAATCATTATCCACTAGTCTATTTTCACTTATTGATACCCCATTCCTTTCAATTGATATTTAATACAACTTTTAACACTTCCTTCACCTTACTTATTTATTTATTTAGCAATCTCTTTCCTTTATTTATTTATTTATCAAATGCTCTCATTATTTTATTTATTTATTTATTATTATATTATTATTATTTTATATACACTTGTTAAAATTCTTTTCACATGCTTAGTCCTAGGTTTTGATTCTATATATGGCCATGGACCCTGCCCATAGTACCGAGGATTTTGGTACATCACCCCTACCTGGTGTACCAATCGAGCCACAATTAGAGCTTTTTGCTGCACGAACTCCAATATGCCCAAAACGAGATTAAGGAATGCGATGCTGCACTCCAACAAATGCAGAGTGATGACAACAACCTACTTAGGGTGGTGAAGGCCATTATCACTTCTCAAGAGTAAGGCATGCATTCCAAGATTGGTGCTAAAAATTTCCAATTTTCTCGATTTGATGGGCAAAAGGATGGCCAATTTTTTCTTTCATGGCTATCCCAATTTTATGACTTTCATTCTGATGAATCGTATTCTGAAATTGAAAAAAGTGAAATTTTTTACTAATTATTTGGTGGGTAAGGCCTAGTTATGGTAGAATGTTTTGCCGCATAGAAATTGACTGTCTCACCACATGGATCGCATTTCAAGAAAAGATCAAGGAGTCCTTCCTTCCTCCTCAGTTCCACTTACATGCTCGTCGATCATGGATAACTTTTGGATGGAAAGAAGGAGATTTTGTGTCTATTTATACCAAACGCTTTTGGAAACGACTACTTCTGATTCATTCACTTGAAACAATTCTTGAAGATACCTTGGAATGGAAGTATGAAGATGGTTTGAATATGGGAATCCAAGCCAATCTCAACACACTACATCCCATGACCCTTATGAAGCTATTTCTTTTGCACATGATGTTGCGAAGGAGGCTCAACCGATCACCAAGTCCATTTGCTTACAACAAATGCATCAATGAAAACAAACAATCAAGCCCAATTTTCCTTTCAAGCATCCTTTCACTACTTTTTGTTGGAGTTCAAGGTCTACGGAAGCACACGAACAACATAAGGAAGAAGAAGAAGCTTGGATCACAACACACAATACTAAATGTATTACCACTAGAATGTACAAAGATAAGTATTCCATTAGGGCAATAGGCATATATACAAGCTAGGGGAAAAAATCTCCTAAAGAGGGAAAACAGTGCCCCAGTGGTCCTAGTGTGCTCACACACATCATTACCTAAATATATCAACAAATCCCCCTCGGAGTGATGCGGTGAAGAGGGATTTGGCACTCATGTATAAGTAAATGCCAAGCTATGTGGAATTAATCCACAAAAGGAAGTAAATCCAAAGATTTGCGGAAAGCTTCAAGCTTCTCCCTAGGCAGAGCCTTCGTGAAAAGGTCTGCAATGTTCTCCTATGTGGGCACATATGCTAAGTTGATCTCTCCAATAGAGAACCTCTCCCTAACATAATGATAATGCACCTCAATGTGCTTAGTGCGAGCATGGAACACAGGGTTCCTCATAAGTGCCAATGTGCTCTCACTGTCAATGAATACGGTGTTGGCAGAAGACTCACCAACACCCAAATCAGCCATAAGGCATCTGAACCACACACACTCAACAGTCGTTGTGAAAGCTACCCTATACTCAGCCTCATAATTGGAAGTGGCCACAGTAGGCTGCTTCTTGCTCAAGCAAGATATACGTCAATCCAAATCACCTAAGTTTTTAGCCACACTTAGTATTGTTCATCAGATTTCCAAGAACCTATAGAACACCTCAAATGGATCTATTTTGGTCAACCAAAAACTCTGTACAATATAGACTATACAGAGATGTAGAATATGCAAAAAGTAGAGCTAGAGAGATACACCAAGTTCCCTACACACAAAATTGATTTCAAGAAACCCTATTAGAGAAAGTAAGACATATATATAAGCTACAGATATCAGTTTAAATCTCTTGAATTGGATATGTACACAAAGATTTACAATTGTTATAAGTAGACTATGTCTATACCTACAAGAGACTAGAGGGGATGTGGGCTTGATGGCTCCTCCTTACTCCTCCTCTGTGCATGTAACATCCTCCTCTACATTTTTCCTAGCTTGGACTACTATGTTTTAGCTCCTTGATCCTTGGATGACTCTCTCGTTGAGCCTCCTTGAGTATATGTCTCTTGGTCTTCAATGACCTACAAGACCTCCATGCAATTTATGACTCTTCACCTTCTTTAATAGCTTTTGGATGCCTCCTTTGACTTTTCCACCACCTTAGAACTACCTTGCCTGACCTTGTCTGACCTTGAGACCACCCTAAGTGATCTAAGCCGTGAATTTTGTCCACATTAAGGTCTTTTGACCCCTTTATCCTTATAAAGCTTGCATAGTTCACATTTTCAACACTCCCCCTCAAGCTTAAGGTGGTAGTTTCTATATTAAATAAGCTCATAGCTTTTGAAAACTTTGTAGCTTGGTCACATCCAAGCTTTTGGTGAAGATATCTGCAACTTGGTCCTTTTGTACCTACAAAATGAATATTAATGTCCCCACTTGCAACATGTTATCTCCATAAATTGGAATTGGTCCAAATTGTATACCAAGATCTTTGAAGAGCTTCTTTAGCCACATTGCTTCACATGTACTGAGGGCTAACGCTCTATATTCAGCCTCTATTGAACTCAATGCAATTGTGGGCCGTTTTTTGCTCATCCATGAAATTGCTTTTGTACCTAGCATGACAACATAGCAAGAGGTTAACCTTCTATCATCAACTCTCCCTGCCCAATCTACATCACTCCATGCTCTTACTTGAAGTTCTTCATCATCCCTGTATAGCAACCCATAATAACTATACTCTTCACATACCTTAACACTCTCATGATTGAGATGTGTAGGTGTGACTGCATGCATGAACTAAGATAGAACTCCAACTATGTAGCACAAGTAAGGCCTTGTGCTTGTAGCATAGATCAATGATCCCACAATGCTCATGTATAGTGTAAGGTCTTCTAGATTCTTACCATCTTCCTTGCTTAACTTGACATTTGAATCCATGGGTTGAGCTATTGGTTTGCAATCTGTCATGCCACCTAAACAACACATCTAGTTGAGAGAGATAGATACCTTCTTTCCCATAGATCACCTCAATGCCAAGAAAGTAGTTTAGCACACCTAAATATGAGATTTTGAATTCTCTTCCAAGCTTTTCTTTGATGGTCCTTATCCATGCATCATCATTACCTATCACAAAAAGATCATCTACATATATGCATATCAAATATATCTTGTCATTTGTCTTCTTCACATACAAGGATGGATCTGCATCACTTGGAGAGAAACCACATCTCTTCAAGAAGTCCACTAGCCTCTGATTCTAAGCCCTTGGGGCTTGCTTTAGGCCATACAGGGCCTTCTTCAACCTGCAAACATAGGTAGGATGTTGTGGATCTACATACCCTTGAGGTTGCTCCATGAACACCCCTTCTTGTAACTCACCATTCAAGAAAGCATTCTTTATGTCCATCTGGTAGATAGGCCACCTCCTTGCTGCACATAGGGCTATGAGAGCTCTAATGGTAGCCTTGTTTTCCACAGGGCTAAAAGTCTCCTCATAATCCACCCCTTGTGTTTGTGTGAAGCTTTTGGCTACTAGTCTAGCCTTGTACCTTGCTAAGATGCCATATGCATTCCTCTTGGTCTTGTACACCTACCTGTTTTGGACTATCTTCATGCCTTCCTTCTTCGGTACTGGTTCCCAAGTGTTGTTCTCCTTAAGAGCTTTGAACTCTTCATACATAGCCTTTGTTCATTGTGGTTTGGTCTTTGCCTCGTCATAAGAATCTGGCTCTTGATATGCAATGGCATTCATCATGTATGCATAGTGCTTTGCCATGAAAGAACCATATCTATACCTTTGTGGGGGTGCCTTCTTCCTTGTAGATGTCCTCTCTTGACCTTTGGGATATTGCTTCTTGAGTCTATTGAGCTTTCCATTAGGAGTAATGGCCTCCTCAAGCTCTTCCTCTTCTAGCTCCTCTTGAGCTTCCCTAGTGTCATAGTATGTCTCTTGCAAGCTTTTATACTTTGAAGTAGGGGATGATATTTCATAATCACAAGTGTAAGAGTGATCATATGGGTGTACCTTAGATGTGGAAGCCTTTGGTCCACTGATTGTGATTGAATCTTGAGGTTGAATCTACACATCAAATTCTGCATACTCCTCTAGATCCTCTTCATCCAACTTTGCCTTGCCCTTCTCTCCATACCATGACCTTGACTCATCAAACACAACATCTCTTGACACATCTCATAAATGTTGGTTCTAATGTGAATAAGCTTAATAGCATATGGAAAACCAGTTGGAATAACGCAGAGTGGAAGTACAAATTTAAAGCCCTTTGGGGATTTCCCATGGTCATCAAACATTCCACTCTTTAGTGGTTGCTTATTCATAAAGGCTTATGGACTGGAGACATAGCAAGAAAGTGTAACCTCAATAATGAATATTGTGCATTCTATGACAAGGAGGACCTTGCCCATCTCTTCTTGGATTGCTATCATGCTAAAACGTTCTATAACCTTACAGGCCACTCCTACAAACTTGTTGTTGTTGGCAATCTTACTTATCAGGAGGTTCTTTTAGGTGTTTGTAACAAGCTGCATCCTGTTCTTTGGCACCTTTGGAGATCCCAAATCCTATGGTCTATTAGATTGAGTAGAAGCCAAAGAGTTTTTGACAATGGAAAAAATGCTTCATTCCTAATTTGTAAATTTTAACTCAGGAGATAAGTAGATTTTTGTATTAACGCTATTAAGGATGCTCCCTTTGAAGGTACTAGTTTCCATGACATTACATGTGAGATTATATACAATAAATGGAGAAATGCTCTTCTCCCCATGTACTCTGCAACTAGATTCACCATGGGCTTATCAATTCAATATGGCTTGTTGTCTTCACCCTAAGTTTGATTTGTGGATTCAGTATTTCTGAAGAGATAGGGATCTACCCCTTGTATAGTATGTAATTTTGTCCATTAATTCATTTACTTCCTTTGTTCTCTCTCTCTCTCAAAAAAAAAAAGAATCAACCCAGATTGAACTCCTGAAATCCACGAATGTGAAATTTTTCATTGATAATTGAACGGTTACAATGGTTTTATGTTTCCTTTCGCTTCGGCTTGTTGTAAATTGCTAATCTTGAGGAAAGGATTTGCAAAACAATAAGATTGTCTGAAATCACCCATTGTAACAAAATCAAGTGTTCGTAGTTACTTACATAGTCTAGGTTGGGTTTGGAAGAGGGAAGACATCTACAATTAAGAGCATTTTGAGTATTACTAGAGGAATCGATAATCTCAAAAATGTCCCGCATTTATAAACTTCCGACTTACTATTCTAGTCTTCATACATACGAGACAAGCGAACCTACATAACCCAATCTCGGTAATGAATAAAGCATCGAGACGCTCTTCTTTTTCTTTGGAGTCTTTGACCTTCCGTCTCAAGATTGTATTGTCTTCGTGCATTCCAAGATTGTTGCTCCAAAAAAAGAAACTGGCCTCTGATGAGTCATGACTATGTAGAGGAAGTACCTCGGGAAAATTTGTTCACCTCATCTTTATTTGCATCGGGGATAGTTATTAATGAGCGCGTAGAAGAACTTTCACAACTGTGTAGATTTATGTTAAACATGTTCCTTGAGTTGTATCTTGTGGCTGATGTGCCATCGTTTGTCGTGTCCCACGGTAGTTGTGACCATAATTTAACCCAGCTATGTAAACTGTTCTTGTGGGATAAGGGGGGTCTCATGGGTACTATGTCCTTCCTTGTATAGTTGCAATTTCAAAGTTAAAGCCCAGGGGAGTAGGCCTCAGCCAAACCTCCATTTAAGAAAAAATTGTCGAGATCTTCCTTTGTTGCATGATAATCGTCTCATGTACAGAAGATAATTACTAGATTAACAGATCAACTCACTAAGTAGTCGACAGTATTTTCACTTAATTGTATACATTGATCCATGGAGCTGAGAGCACGGTTCTTTCTATATCAGAGGCTTTGAACTGAGCGTATGTGGCACATGAACCGGTGAGACATAGAAATTGTTCAGAAATAACAACAATAAAAGAGCCGCGCGTCCAAGCTGTTTTGAGTAACGTGAAGATGAGAATGCACACAGAGTGAACGACAGGGATGGCGGTAGATAAGCTCAGAAGTATTGTGATCCGCATGTCTTAATCCAAAAGCATACAATAGATAGGTTTTCTGTGTTACAAGATGAATAGCATCAGCGATGGCATGTCCATGTAAGACATGCCAAGCCAGTTTGAGCTGAGTCAAAGTGATGGGCATAAAAGCCTCACAATTAGGACGAGGAAGACCTGAGAGCAGATTAAGGTGCCAAGGAGCGGCAAGAGGCGGGACGCATCAGACTCATTGCTCTTTGCAGAGGAGAGCTTGGTGGAATTGGTGGCAGAAACGTTGGTGGTGACGTTGATCGCTACTTTCATTCCCTGCTTACAATGATCCCCCATGCCGCATGCGAAGTAGTGTGGCCTGCTCTCATTCAGGATGAGCTTCGTTTTGCCGCCACGATTGGTCCGATTGTAGATCCAGTCCCTTCCATACCACATGCTGAAAGTGCAATTTACATAGGTCGAATAATTCACCTCAAAGACAGTATGAGCTCCTTTGACGTAGTTGAAAGCTGTGGGGCAGAAATCTTGTTAATAATTAATGCAGATGTTACGATAGAATTAAAGCATCGAGTAAATGCCAATCAACGCAGTAGAAGGAAGCAAGGAAGAACAATACCGCTAATAGAGCGACACAGATGACGGTGAAAATGAAGCAAAACACCTCACAATAGCAAAAGAAAACAGCAGATCTACATTCCAGTGAAGAAAACACAGAATCTAAACAGGAGATGCACAGAACATATGCAAAATGGAGTGAACTCTCTCAGGATAGGAAGAAAAGCAGAAATCTACGCTCTAATCGAAGGAAACAAAGCACCTACACAAGGGACGTATCATCTACAGGAGACGGTAGCAAAAGAACGCAGAAGGAAAGGAAAATGGAGCGAAACCTCGTGACCGAGAGAAAACAGAAATTAACGTCGAAGTCGTAGAAGAGACATATCAAGTTTTCCACGACAGCATATCACAGAAAGACGTAATTTAGGGAGCCATAACCGAGGTGAATGACCAAGGCGACTCACGAGAAAAGAACGTTAAGCAGGTATGTCGCAAGATGGAATCAGCAGACTTCATCATGAGGGCGTTGAGCTCGAAAAAGTTGGAGTAGACGGCATGGGCACCACAAAAAGAATATAACATAAGTAGAATGCTTACTAAGCTCATCATTGAGGAGGAAAATATGCTGCGACGCCCAGATTGTATAGTTGAGGTGGGCGTCAGGCCCAGCGTCAGCCGGCAGCTGCCACCCCCTGTTAGCGCCCACAATGTGGTCCGTCGCTTCCGTCCTTCTGCTCATTGACACCACCATCGCCACAATGGTCATTCCTGCAATCGCGCTAGCTGATCCCCTGATCCTGATTTCCTTCTCCATCTTCTGCAACTCTTTTCTCTCACTCGGTGACGCAAACTATCCCCCCGCTCACGGCTGATGAGTTTGGACTTGAACAGTTGCTTCCTATTTCCGAGCAACAACTGATCGAAGATTGAGCATGAACTGACGTACTTCCTTTTTTACTAACGACACTGCTCTCTTCTAATATTTATATGTAACAACCCTTCTCGCACCTCCACAGCACACCCATGCCTTCACGATGTCGCCCATCTCTCTCTCTCTTCTGTCTCTCACTCTCTCAGCAAAAGGAAAAGAAAGTTGTATTAATATATGACTGTTACAATTACAATGGCCAACACTGATGTCCACGTGTCTTAGGCTGTTTGGTTCGGCCCTTTGCCTCTTGCTCTGGGGAAAGCCTTCAACCCTTCCCTACGGTAGAAAAATTGTGAACCCTAGGCCAATGTATTGTGCTCGAGAAGATTCAAATTAACTGTTTTCGGGCAATCTTTTTAGAGTGTAGCTTTTGGTAGTTTCACCTTTACTTTGTGGGATACAGGGGTCTCATGGGTACTATCCCCTTTCACCTATACATTTGTTCTTTCAATCGAATCCAAGCTGTAGATTAGGTTTCGACTGAACTTCCTCTTGAAAAAAAAATAGTGATCATAACCACACACATAAAGAAACACGATGCATCTTGAATGAGAGACTCGAGGAGAGTACTCATTAAACTTCAACAAGAGACTCTCTCCATTTATAAAGGGATTGTTAATTATTGAATAGAAATGGGCCCCGTTAGGGAGGCCACTCTTAATGATGTAAGAGTGACGTTCTTATTTTCTTTAGGATGATGGGCTCTTTGCCACCCATAATCGAAGCAACAGGTGTGTTGTATTAGGTTTAGCTAATAGCTTAGTCTCCCTCATGGATAAAACCTTGAATGGTTGGAATTCAAGTTGAAAGATCCCTCTAGCTACATCTTAATCAGTATTTATGCCTCAAATTCCACCTCTAGTAGAAATTGCCCTTCTTGAGGGTGCCCTTTTTTTAGTTGGAGATTTTAGTATGGTCATTAACCCCATTGATAAGGTCAAGAATATTGGGACCACTACGGGTGGCGTTGAGATTTGTTCCTAGTCCAACATAGTTCCTCAGCATGATCTAATAGAGATTTCCACCTTTTTTGGTTACACCTGGAACAACAAGTAATATGGCCCCTTTTTCCATGTTGCTAGATTGGATAGGTTTCATCTCTCAATTTATTCCCTTTACAAACATTACAACACCCATTTTGAAGTGAATAAGTCCTTGTTGCTCTCTCACCACTACCCCATTAAGATACATTTTTTATCTTGATTGTTGCTCTTACAAGGCAGATTGACCCCATCTTGAGATGTCCTTACTAAAACATGAAATTATTAGGAAAAGCATCAAGTCCATCTTCACTTCACCCTTTCAAAGATAAAGATCAGCTAGTAAATCTTAGGATAAGGTTATCAAGAAAATCCAATCCTTATGAGTTATTACGAAAAGGTTGTCAAGGAGAAGAGAGCAACCAGAAGAATGTTGATACATAGTGAGATTGAGAGGATTGAATGTTATTGTCAGAGGATCAATGATCTTATGCGTAGATTGAGGTTGGAGGAATATCTTGTTGTTAATGTTTCCCTATGTAACTCAAGGGAATTCTAGGCAAGGAAAGTGGATAAACCAAAAAAAAAAACACGCTTGAAAATTCTTTTTTTAAGAGACACTATGTACCTTTGTTGGAGGATAAATCTGGTAGGACGGATATCAACTCTTTGAAAATTCACTTGTTCCTAGTAGTTTCTCCACAAATGTTTTCTTTTACACCCATAAGAGGAGGATGGAGGTGTATCCAAGCAATCAGAGCTAAAATTGCAAGAATAATAATCAACACTATAACTTTGGAAATGGATAGAGACTTGAACTTGCCCCTCTCTATCGGTGAGGTTAAAAAGATCAATACGAAAATTAATCTATGTGAATCTCCGAGAATCGATGATCTCCCTTCTAATTTTTTCTTTGGTATTAAGAATTTTCTCATGACCTTTGTTCTCTTGATCTTCAATGAATCTATTAGAGAATGTTCTCTTCTAGTCAATATCAACATTGGGTTAATCAAAAGATAACTTGAACAATTGGAGGACTATCACATGTCTAATTTGCAAAATATATGCCTCTTCTCTTGATAGAAAACTCAGCCCTATCATGGATAGGATCATCGATAGAGACCAAAAAGTTTCGATTAAAGGGATGTAAATCCTTGACACAATCATATCTCTTTGTTAAGGGATGGAGTGTGCTACAAAACATATTTAGAATTTCTTAATTTTCAAGATAGATTTTGAGAAGACTTATGATAGATTGGAGTGGGAATTTTTGTAAGAGTCCCTTCATGGTGTATATCTTGGAAAGAAATTCATCAAATATGTCCATATACTCTTTGAGGATGCCTTTTCTAGAGTATTTATTAATATTGAACTTTCAAAAAAATTTAAATTAATGAGATCTATAAGCGAAGGATGCCCTTTATCCCCCCTCCTTTTTGTTATCACTAATGATGCCCTTGGTTGCCTACTAAAGGACCATTGGTACAAAGAAGTATCAAAAGTGTTCCATACCTGAGTCTTTTTTCTTCTAATTCTTTAGAAAGGGGAGAGAATGTTAGACATAGATCCAAGTCGGATCATATATTAGTGTGTGTTGGAACAAGAGCATGAGTTGCTAAGGTTCCTAGCTCGAGGTTTATCCTAAGGTTCCATCTAAAAAAGTAGAGTGAGTGTGCATGATGGCCACATGTTACTCTAGAGCACTCTAGAAGCTTTCTAATATTTAAGCAAGAGGATAAATAGGATGGGAGGAGAGTATCACACACACCATTTTTTTCAAATCTCTTGTGAGAAGTTTCTCACATAATATACTAGGAAGTAATCACTAACTAATACCTAATAATAGCTGACACTATCTAAGGTATAATAGTTAACTAATAGTTAAGTATTATTAATTACTAATATTATCTAATATTACTCAGCTAATAGTAGAGACCTTTAGCTCCCCTCCTTTTTGCTATCATTAGTGATGCCCGTGGTTGGCTAGTAAAGGACCATCAATGCAAAAGAACTATCAAAAGTGTTGCCATACCTAATTCCTTCTCTTCTCTTTATCTCCAATTTTTTGTTGATGACACCAATGCTCTCACAAATGCTGATAAATAGTCAGTTGCTAACCTCCTTGAGTGCTTGAATGTTTTCTGCTTCGCTAGTGGTTCTCAAATGAACCATAAGAAAACTGGTTTCAAGGCCTTCAATAATTGTGCTCTTGTTTGTATTAAAGATTTAGGTTTTAGTTTGATAGAAGAGGGAACTATTTTTGGACTCGTGGGGATCCTTATGAGGTTTGGAGTAACTCTTTCTCAAAGGTGGGATTGGGTGGTTAATAGCATTAGAAAAAATTCACATCAACAAAGATACAAGTCTTTGTCCAAGACGCAATGAGTTGGAGGACCTTCATCATTTGTTTTATGGATGTCAAGGTGCTCAAATCTTCTCCAAAAAAATTCACAACCTATACAATGTTATCGATTCTACGTCGTGGTTTGATCATGAAGTATTACTTGGACAATGCTAACACATGGACCCATTGTTTTGGCATTAGGGGAGAAGAATCACACTTTAGCATATATGGCTTATCAAAAACCAAGATATTTTTTACCAAGGTAAAAAGAGTTACCTTCATCAGTATAATTACAACATCAAGGCTGTTGGATCCTATTACACTAGGCATATCTCTTTAGCTTTGCCCAATCACATTAATTTTTCTCATGTAAAGAGAATAATGTTGATGACATGATTGCTCCTACTTCATCTACATTTTTATCCGCATGAGTGCATCTCCATTTTGTATCCAGGAGGCACTCCATTTCTAGTCTATTTCCATTTTATATTGTATTTCCTTTGTATTTGGGTACCTTGCCATGTGCTTCTACCAGTTGTATTCATTCTCCTTTCAGGAGACTTATCCCACACATGATGTACTTTTGAGAGCCCCTCCCAAATCTATATAAGGAGGGCCTCTCCCCTCATTTGTACTTGGCTAGAAGCTTGAGGAGCCTACTCCATGCTCTTGGCAAGCTCATTTCTAATCCACGTGAGTTTACCCATTTCATGGTCTACTCATTTTGTGTCTCACACATTTCTTTTGTGAGAGTGCTTTACTTTTCATTTTGCTTCTACGTGCGTACTCTCTACATGGTATCAGAGCACTAGGTGAAGGTCTTGATGGTGCGTTTGGTGGTGATTTTGGTGGTCGTGGTGTTTTTGCTTCGGTGGTGTGCTTTCTCTTCATTGGGGAAGTCTTTTGCCATCAATTATTGGGCCTCATTTTGCCCATTTGCCCACCCTCCCACCCGTTCTTCCTCATTTTGTACCCCTTCATACCCCATTTTCCATCCCTCCCACCCTTTCTCTTGCACTATTTGATGTATTTCATTTTCATATGATAAGTGTGTTGCTCACCTCACACCTTATGCCATTTTGGTCATTTAGCAGCATTGCAATTGTGTGGAGTTGGTTGATCTCATGACTTTACAGTGTTCATAAACACTTGATTTAAAAAAAAAAACACTCAAAACCATTTCGTGGAGTTGCCCCTTGGCAGTTCTTTCGTTACAATGCACCCTCTGTCCTAACACTCTCTATCATAACAGAAGGGAAGGAAATCAGAGAGCTATCGGAGTCATCTTGAAGGACTACACGTAGTATTCTCTGAAGACTCTTCTATTCAAATCAGACGTGAAGAACTATCAACAAGCCTTTCACTTGAGACACACAAAGTTGTAAATTCTTCTCATATTGGCCTGTGTGTTGCATGCAAGACTCTCTATGTGTATACTGTAGCAGAGAGAGAGAGAGAAAGAGAGTGCGACATGGACAAGCAAGGTGCTAGATACTCAGATTTCATCAAGAACAACACTGTGTAACTTCATGAGAAGGAGTTGAGGAGAAGGAGGAACTGCAAAATCCTGTGTGTGATGCTCCGCTGCTATAGAGGAGCTATGCTTTAATACTCGGGTTGTATGTGCTTTGTATAGGACCTCTGTAACTTCTTTCTGAGCCGATACCACATGCCAGGATACTGAAACCAAGAGGTGTTCTTGTTGAGATCGGGCGGGGGTACTGCTTTCACATAGATGTTGCGCAAAGTGGGAGATCCAGGATCTGCCAAGCAAATGGAACTTGAGAACTAGATGGCTTCATGACGTTCAGGATTGATGGACGTAGAATCGAAAAGGCAAGAATTTTTTTTCTCTGTGTAGAAAGAGACTACCATGGTAGGAGGATTCAATATGATTTCCCAAGCTCTCTCAGTTGTCTACTCAACAGCGGAGTAATCTAACGAGAGTTTGGCCTCTTAACTACCTCCACGATAGGAACAGAAAGGCGATAGGAGGAAATGACCTCTCAGATCCTACAGCAGGAAGAAGCTACCTGTTGGGCTCTACAACAGCTCAAAGGAGTTAGAGAGCACACAACTCACTCAAAGAGAGCACACAACTCACTGCCACTGTTGCGCAACTGTGCATCACCCTGATCACGACAGAGAGCATCCATTTACTCCTTGGCAGAGAAAGCTCAAGCTCTAAAGCTCTAATCTACGCTGCCAGCATCTCTCTATGAGAGAGAGAAAGAGAGAGATTGTAGTCAGCACATGGACTGCTACAGAGAGTGCTTGGAGGCTGGAGCAGAACCGGTTCCTTCTACAAGCGTGTGTACTCTTTCCAGCGATCCCGTACATTTTTTTCATGATTGGCGCTGATCACTGAACCATTCCCTGCTATAGACAAAACGAAAAGGCCTATGTGCCATTCCTAGTTAGAGGAAAACCTAGAGAACGTGCCGCCAGATTCCTTTCCTTATTTGGTGCAAGTGGATGAATCACCTCTGATGTCATTAGGATGAGGAGGCTGGACTAATCCGCTACTTACACATGGCAACATAATCCTCATGATTTCATCGTTATCACGCATCATATTGTACCCAAAGATTATTACTAAGGGATCTTGTATCCTTCATAGAGGTGCAACCATTATCATTTGACTCAACCTTGTCTTTCCCATCCAATTACTGGCACTCTCACATTATTGTACTCTCAAGCCTTGTAACACCTAAGTGAATCCACCGTCTTGGGGCATATCAATCCTCATCTCAAGGGTACACAACTCTACATTGGCACATTTGGCACTAAGTGCCTACTCTTGTAGATCAAGAATATAAGAAGAAGAATCATTTGTGTGTGCAGGTGTGGGTTGGAGGTTAGTCTAAGCCCACCCACACAGTTTCTTGCATACCCAAGCCTACTCTAAGGCTCAGTTGATGTGCAATGGGCTACTCTAAGCCCTCCTCATGCATCGACTTATCTTGGTGTTATACAAGTGCAGGGCTACTCTAAGCCCCCCCCCCCCTCCCCAAGAATTTTAAGTGTGGCGTCCAGTTGTTCATTTCAAGCTTTGCAATTATTTTGAAGCAGTATTTTCGGCAAGTATCTTTGATAGTGTTTCTAAACACTTTACCCTCAAAGCTTTGTAATGACCAAAAGTGAAGGTAGCTCATCATCTACGTCTAACGTCTTACTTCTTTCACCCCTATTTTTATGCCTAAGGATGAACGCCTCAATGGACAAAATTACAATCTATGGAAAGATGTCATGTGTGCATATCTCTACACGAATCTTCTTCATGAGGTAGTAGATGGGTCGGACCCCGAACCCAATAGGGATACCAACTTAGATAATTGGCATGTGTGGAATGTCAAGGACAAAAGAGCTTTAGGCCAGCTGTTACTTGCCTGTGATGAACTGACGAAAGGACATATCACTGCCTGTAAGACGTCCAAGGATGCTTGGGATACGTTAGCAGCTCTGTATGAAGACAAAACCCCTTCGAAAATATATGCATTAGAGGCCGAGTTTCATAATTTGACCATTCGGCCCCACGACACAATTACCAAGGTCATAGCCCAATTTGAGGACAACCAACGTAAATTCGCACTATGTGGTAGACAGATCTCTAGTGAAGACATGGCCATTAGGCTTCTTACCAAGTTACCTAAGTCGTACGAGAAATTTGTCACAACTTTGTATAATCGCGGCCAAGTATTATCTTGGGAAGAGGTTCGTCGACTATTGCTCCTTCACGACTCGCAAGCCAAATCGACGTCCTCCCAAGAGTCTGCCATGAAGGCCAAAGGCCCATTCAATAAGGGCAAAACCACAAGGCATCATGCTAGTAATGGATCTAAGCAAGGATCGCATAATTCATCGAATAAATTCACCTATAATTTTTGTGGAAAATCAGGACACTTAGAGAAGTTTTGCTATAAAAAGAAACAATCATCGAAGGCTTCTACGTCTAGGCAAGCATCCAAAGGATCCCAACATAGATCCCACTGCTCTAGTGAGGAACTATTCATCTCCAGAGAAGCCAATGCCCTAGTTACTTCTAGCTCTTCATATGAGTGGATCTTTGATAGCGGAGCTACCTCCCATATGTGCAAAGCCAAGGACTCCTTTGAGGAACTCGAAGAGCACATGGGAGAAGTCTATCTTGGCAACAACAAAAGTTTACCCATCGAAGGAAAAGGGACAGTTCAAATTACCAACAATCAAGGGGAATGCAAGTCTTTATCCAATGTTCTTTTTGTTCCAAATTTATGTATGAATCTACTTTCCATCAAGGCCATTACAGATCAGGACAAACAAGTATGGTGTGATAACACCTCAGTTAAGGTAGTTGATCCCCATACAAAGGATGTCATTGCTCAAGGTATTGAAGAAAAGGGCCTCTACAAGCTATCTTGCTTTGTATCCAAAGAATCAACCTCAAGTTTGTGGCACCAGAGATTTGGCCACACTTCTTACTTATCAAAAATCTCTTCATCCCAACTTGTGAAGGGATTGCCAAAGATAGGGCAACTTACAGATGTCTGCCAAGCTTCCACCGAAGGCAAGCAACATAGGGCTGCAGTTCCCATGGAAGCTTCAACACGAGCAAGGAACCCTCTAGCCCTTATCCACATGGACTTATGTGGACCCATGAACACCCCATCCCTGAGTGGATCCCTCTACTTTTATCTTCTAGTAGATGACCACTCTCGCTATATTTGGGTGTACTTTTTGAAGTCAAAGGCAGACACATTCTCTAAGTTTCAAACTTGGATCAAGGAAGTTGAGAATGAAGATTTGACTAAAGTTAAAACCATCAGATCAGATGGAGGTGGTGAGTTTATTAATCATGACTTTGATAACTTTCTCAACCAGAAAGGAGTAGCTAAAAGGAAGATATGTAGTGTGATGGAAATGGTACGAACAATGCTTCATCACAAGGAGCTACCCTACAAGTTCTGGCAGAAGCCGTGCATACTGCCGTTCACATTCTTAATCGAGGATTTACAAGTGCATTACGCAACAAAACACCCTTTGAAGCCTACTATGGAAGAAAACTAAATGTGAATTACTTTCCAATACTTGGTAGTGAAGCTTTTGTCCATGTACCAAAAGAAGATCGAAACAACTTACAATCAAGTCCAAGAAACACATTCATAGGGTACAGTGACCAATCAAAGGCATATCGTCTATATGATATGGAAAACCACTCCATCAACATTTCGAAGGATGTGATCTTCAATGAAGCTTCATCATACTCAAGAAAAGATTCAAGAGCAAGTCTTAGTCCACCTATCTACACTTTAGAGGGGGACTCAGTATTTCCAAAATCCAACTCAGAAGCAAGTTTTTCAAGTCATCCAAGAAGACCTCAACGACTTATTGACAAGAGACAGCGAGAACAAAGTCATTATGTCAATTACACCTTAATGCATCAGATTCAACAAATCCCAAAACCCTCTAATTACAAAGAAGCTCAAGGACAACCTGAGTGGGAAGAAGCTATGCAAGTAGAAATGGATGCAATGGAGAAGAACAAAACTTGGACTCTTGTACCTAAGCCCACAAATCATCAAGTCAGAGGAGTTAAGTGGCTATATAAAGTGAAGTACAAGTCAGATGGCACATTAGACAAGTACAAAGCAAGGTATTTGCTCCTTCTGCAAGATTCACAACCATAAGAATCATATTAGCACTAAGTGCTCACTTTAAGTGGCCCATTTACCAGCTGGACGTCAAAAGTGCATTCCTCAATGGAGATCTTCAAGAAGAAGTGTATGTTGAACAACCTGAAGGCTTCAAGATCAGAGGAAAGGAAGATCAAGTGTACAAACTTCACAAAGCTCTTTACGGACTCAAGCAAGCTCCCAGGGCCTGGTATGAAAAGATTCATAAGTTCTTTGAAGACAAGGGATTTCACAAAAGCAATGCTGATGCTAATCTCTATATCTATCAAAAGGAGTATTTAATAGCCATCATCATTCTCTATGTAGATGACTTGATCTTGATAGACTCAAACAAAGAACGCATCCAATTTATCATCACACAACTTCACCTTGAGTACTCTATGACAGATCTTGGCTTCCTACACTACTTCTTGGGTATGGAAGTTTGGCAAACAAAACAAGGTATATTCCTATCACAAAAGAAGTACTACTCTGATCTACTTTCCAGATATAACATGGACCAGTGTCGCTCAGTTTCTACACCACTTGATCCAAACATCAAGCTTACACTGGAGGACTCATCATCACTTGTGGATGTGCATACCTATCGACAACTTGTTGGCTCATTACTCTATCTTGCCAACACTAGACCACATATTGCTTATGCAATTGGTACACTCAGTCAGTTTGCACATCAGCCTCATCAGACTCATTGGGATGCTACTCAGAGACTACTTCGTTACCTTGCCCTCACCCGGCATCATGGTCTTTGGTACAGAGGGGGCATCGAACTCGTAGGGTATTCCGATTCAGATTGGCTGGTGATCCTGATTCTCGACGGTCTTCTT
Source organism: Ceratopteris richardii (assembly GCA_020310875.1). Classification (NCBI taxonomy): domain Eukaryota; kingdom Viridiplantae; phylum Streptophyta; class Polypodiopsida; order Polypodiales; family Pteridaceae; genus Ceratopteris; species Ceratopteris richardii. Next base: position 123,944,845 of record CM035439.1, on the reverse strand, counting down.
CTGGGTATATATTCTTGCTTGGCTCAGGACCTATCCCTTGGGCAAGTAAGAAGCAGCCTACAGTTACTCTATCATCTACCGAGGCCAAGTATCGAGCATCCAGCTTTGCAGCATGTGAGGCCATTTAGCTTCGACATTTATTATCTGAGATTGGTGTTTTGCAGGATACTCCGACATGTATTCGCACGGACAGCCAGTGAGCATTGGCCATCGCCAAGAATCCAATGTTCCACGCTCGGACGAAGCACATCGAGATCCAGTACCACTTCATCCGCGAGAAGCTCATATCTCAGGAGATTACTCTGGAGCAGTGTACCTCTCAAGAGAACCTGGCAGACATGTTCACGAAGGCTCTACCTCTAGTTCTGCTTCAGCGCTTGGTGAATCATTCAGCCGCTCCAAAATGGAGTTGTAGAGGGGGTGTTGACTACATGATTGCTCATACTTCATCTACATTTGTATCCGCATGAGTGCATCTCCATTTTGTATCCAGGAGCCACTCCATTTCTAGTTTATTTCCATTTTATATTGTATTTCCTTTGTATTTGGGTACCTTGTCATGTGCTTCTACTAGTTGTATTTATTCTCCTTTCAGGAGACTTATCCCACACATGATGTACTTTTGAGAGCCCCTCCCAAATCTATATAATGAGGGCCTCTCCCCTCATTTGTACTTGGTTAGAAGCTTGAGGAGCCTACTCCACGCTCTTGGCAAGCTGTTTTCTAATCCACATGAGTTTACCCATTTCATGGTCTACTCATTTTGTGTCTCACACATTCTTTGTTTTGTGAGAGTACTTTACTTCTCATTTTGCTTCCGCATGCATACTCTCTACAAATAATTCCCACAAGTGAATGCAAGGAGACCTTTTGAAAATGTACTCTTTTGAAAAGAGCTACTATTGTCATTTCTATACAATGATGGGTCTTGTTTAAGGCCCATTCCATGTCTCCTCTAATCTTTCACTATTTTCAATACAAATGTTTTCATTGAATTTTTTTTTCCCATTGTTAAGGACCAGTTGATTCATAATTTAATAACTAGCCCACAAGAGTTCACTTCTCTTAAAAGGCCATCGGGATAGAGTTAAATCCATTAGATAACATTCACCCAAAAGTATTTCATTGACACCAAGTTGATCACGTTGAATTTAAGGTAGAGAACCAGCTTTAAGAATGTTCCATAAGTTTTTGGCATTTCTACAAGAGTCGAATTCTTCTTCACCATAGAATTTACAAAAGCCATCACTTATCCAAATATTCCTAGCTTTGATTCCATTCCATAAACCATTGTTGATATATTTAGCTAGTGATGTGTGTGAACACTCTAGGGCTGCCGGGGCACTTTTTTCCCTCTTTAAGAGGTTTTTTCCCCCGGCTTGTATATACGCCTATTGCCCTAATGGGCTACTTATCTTTGTACATTATAGTGGTAATACATTCAATATGGTGTGTTGTGCTGCAAGCTTCTTCTTCTTCCTTGTGTTGTTTGCATGCTTCCGTAGACTTCTAACTCCAACAGTTGGTATCAGAGTAGGTCACTGCTTCATCTAGGGCGTCGTCGTCACCTGTCTGATTGCAGTATCAGAATCGCACGAATTTTGGTGAGCATTCGTAGTGTGTTTTCGAGATCAAAACGGATTTGCTCTATGGTGTCGAAATCGTGATCTGAGCTCGTTTCGACCTCTGAACACACTATCATAGCACTTATGGAGGCTATTTCATCTTTTTGTGCCAAGGTGTATACCAGTTTTGGTTCGCCAATATAAGCATCTCAAAGTCTGCTGCAGGTTTAGGAGAATTCATCTAGGCAGTTCTGTTCATCTTTTTGAGATACAATCAATTTTCTACATCAAGGTATTTTAGTCACCGGCCATGGCTAAAAGCACTGATGTATTTCGTATGTTGGCTATTGAGGATAAGTTGGATGGTACCAACTACCCATTGTGGGCTTATATGATGCGACATGTATTGATTGCAAAAGGATTGTGGAACATTGTGCAGGGTGTTGAAAAACTTCCTATCACACCTGCAACTGTTACAACTACAGGTACTGAAGCTAATGTAGAACGTGTTTAAGATGATGATATTCTGCATATTCCTATTCGTGATGCGGTTTTTGTTGCACCTACTGTAAAGAAAATTTGTTGGGATGGCAGAGATGCCCAGGCACATGCATTGATAGCTTTGTCTGTCAAACATGCCATTATTCCTCACATTCTCTCTTGTAGAACAACTAAGGATGCTTGGGATACACTTACCACATTGTACCAAGCCAGGAATGAGGCTCATGTTTCTTACCTCCGAAAACAGTTGGAGAGTGAGCACATGAATGAAGATGATTCTACAGACAGTTTTCTAACAAAGATCAAAGACTTGAAGGAACAGTTGATTTCTGCTCATGAGGTTATATCAGATAGCTCACTTGTGCAAACCATTTTGAATGGTCTTCCTGATTCATATTGGAGTTTTGTTTCTACTCTTTGGTTGATGATCAAAGGCAATCCAAATGCCTTGTCATTTAAGGAGTTAGTCTCTGTTCTCTTGCAAGAAGAACAGTCCAGGCAGAATAGGTCCATTATGCGTGTTGCAGATCAAGCTTTCCTGGCTAGTCAGAAGGGCAAAAGAAAATGGAGCTCTTCAATTAGTAAGCAAAAATGTGCTAATTCTGCACAATCAAAGAGGGAAGACAAAGATGAAAAGAAATCAGAAAAGCAAAAATTGTTTTCAAGTACTGTAAAGGAAATGATCATACCATAAAAAATTGTCCAAAACTGGGTGCTAAAGAGGCAAAGAAGAAAGAGGCTGGAATGGTTGTTGCAGAGGCCTCTACACCAAAAATAGAGTCTGCTAATCTTGTGCAAGAAAAAGAATGGGCGTTTACTATTGTTTGCAGTTTTGACCCATCTTCTCATGAGCAGTGCATGTTTGCAGTAGACTCGGATGTTTGGTACGTTGATAATGGGGCGACCAAACATATTACCTCGTAGCACAGTTTCTTCTCTTCACTCGAGCCTGCCCCTAGAGGGAATACTATTACATGCACCAAAAACTCCTCTTATCCTGTTATGGGAGTTGGTAAGATCATTTTGACTATTGCTGATGGTAGTTCTTTAACTTTCTTAGATGCTTTGTTTCTGCTAGGGAACAAGAAAAATCTGTTATCAATTTCTGCATTAGCCAAGATTGGCTTGATTGTGAAATTTTTTGATGACAGATGTACAATTCATGATCTGTCAAATGGCGACGTGATTATTGCTTCTGGCATTTTATGTCATGGCCAGTATAAGCTCATAGACTATGAAAGATTTGTAAATGATTCAGCATGTGCAGTACATGATTCTCAGGCTATGTCAAATGCAGAGCTTTGGCATGCACGCTTTGGTCATTTGAATTTCGCTAGTTTGCTACGCCTGTAGAAAATCTGAAATGGTGTCCTCTTTGCCCAAACTTGAGGCACCCGGAAAACATGTTTGTGAAGGCTGTATTACGGGCAAAATGCATCGTTCCTCCCCTCCAAAAGATGGTTCAGTTCAGGCTACTCAGAAATTACAGCTTGTACATAGTGATGTCTATGGTCCTATGCAGACACCTTCTTTTGGAAATTATCTTTACTTTGTGACTTTCATCGATGATTTTTCCAGGCATGCATGGGTATATCCATTGAAGGCAAAGTCCGAAGTGTTCATGTGCTTCAAACAGTTTTTGGTTTTGGTTGAGAATTTGTCAGCATGTAAAATAGGCACCTCCGTTTTGATCGAGGGGGGGAATATATGTCTTATGATTTTAATGCATTTCTGGCTAAACGTGGGATAAAACACTAGTGTATAGTGTCGTATACACCTCAAAAAAATGGATTTGTTGAACGAAAGAACAACTCACTCTTACTTGGCCAGATATTCAGTTTGTTGTCTCACAGATGAGCAGGTTTATGCATTGCCTAGGTGTCAAGCAATGGCCAGGCAATTAAGTGCATAAGTTTTGCTACTTGACTGGTACCCGAATACTTGGGTTGTTTTATCCCAAGGGGGGATCATTGCCACCAGATTTGCATGCTTCTTCTGACTCAAATTGGGCTAGTTGTTATGACACTCGTGTGTCCTCTAGTGGATTTTGCTTCATGCTTGGTAGCTCATGTATGTCTTGGTTGAGCAAGAAGCAGCCTATTGTGGCCACTTCCAGTTGTGCGGCTGAGTATAGGGTAGCTTTCACAACGACTATTGAGTGTGTGTGGCTCGGATGCCTTATGGCTGATTTAGGTGTTGGTCAGTCTTCTGCCACCACAATCTTCACTGATAGTCAGAGTGCATTGGCAGTTGCGAGGAACCCTGTGTTCCATGCTCGAACCCTGTGTTCCATGCTCGTACTAAGCACATATCATTATGTCAAGGAGAGGTTCTCTGCTAGGGAGATCAGCTTGGCATATGTGCCCACGCAGGAGAACATTGCAGACCTATTCACAAAGGTTCTACCTAGGGAGAAGTTTGAAGCTTTCCACAAAGATTTGGGCCTACTTCCTTTTGTGGAGTGATTTCCACATAGCTTGGCACTTCCTTATACATGAGTGCAAACTACTTGTTCACCGCATGAGTCCTAGGGGGGATTTGTTGATATATTTAAGTAGTGATGTGCATGAACACTCTAGGACCATCGGGGCACTTTTTTCCCTCTTTAGGAGGTTTTTTTTCTCCCGACTTGTATATAGGCCTATTGCCCTAATGGGCTACTAATCTTTGTACATTCTAGTGGTAATACATTCAGTATTATGTGTTGTGCTCCAAGCTTCTTCTTCTTCCTTGTGTTGCTTGCGTGCTTCCACAGACATCTAACTCCAACAATAACTCCAACAACCATTATGTATGATCAACCACTATAGAAAAGAGTGCTTAACATTGATGGAAAAGAACAAGATGATGTGAAATTCCAAATTCCATCTAATGTTCAACTTGAGAAGTGTTTTCTTGCATTAACATGGTTTCCCTTGAATTTTAAGTAGATCTCTTTAGCAATCTTAAAAATACTAAAACCGTTTTGAGAGCAAAGTTTACATTGGATTTTAGCAAGGAGCAAGTCTTTGGATGGAATAGGGACATGTTTATAGACAATGGATGGAATCAGGACCTAATTAAGAAGAGAAAGAAAGACCTCATTTTTAATAAACCTAGTTGTTATATGTTTTTCCAACAAAAAAGAAAAACATGATTAAAACACTTAGGTTCCTCTATTGAAGGATTTTTTGTTTATGAGAATGCAAGCTGTCTAGATCATTTATTCTTATGAAAAGAACAAGGGATTATAGCATACATCTAGAGAGCGAGAAAATTTCAACATCCATCCAAGCTTCCTACATTCTATAAATAAAAGTAGCACTATTATGAGTAGATTGATGAGGTGGAGAGATTATGTCCCATAATTTAAAATGCATCTATAATTCTTGAGATAAAAAAAGTTATTTTTTATCTAAATAAAAAAAATTAAGTAGTCATTAGAATTTACAGCCCTAAAATGCCATTGAAAAACCATGTCGTTCGCCATTTTGGAAGGAGAGAGCACCCATCCAACTTTTGGATATAGGAACTGATCTCTCTAGAAGATAACCTCTCTCTGACATAATGATAATGCACCTCAATGTGCTTTGTGCGAGCATGGAACATAGGGTTTCTTGCAACTGGCAATGCGCTCTAACTGTCAGTAAAGATGGTGGTGGCAAAAGACTGAACAACACTCAAATCATCCAAAAGGCATCTGAGCCACACACACTCAACAGTCATTGTGAAAGCTACCGTATACTCACCCTCACAACTAGAACTGGCCATAGTAGGCTCCTTCTTGATCAACCAAGATATGCATGAGCTACCAAGCATGAAGCAAAATCCACTAGTGGACAAATGAGTGTCAAAGCAACTAGTGCATTCAAACTCAGAAAAAGCATGTAAATCTCGTGGTAGTGATCCCCGCTTGGGATAAAACAATCCAAGTATCCGAGTACCAATCAAGTAGTGAAAGATGCCCTTAATCGCTTGCCAATACTTGACAACTGGGCAATGCATAAACTTGCTCATTTGTGACAACGTCAAAGTGAAACCTAGGCCAAGTTATGCATAAGTAAATCAAGCATCCAACAACCTATTGATAGACAACAACATCAAATGCATATCCAACATCATGAAGACTCAACCATAAACCTATTTCCATAGGAGTGACAATAGGTTTGCTATCTTCAAGGCTAAAACACTACAATAATGTGTCATTATATTTTGTTTGACACATAGCTATTCCACCATCAACTTGTTTAAATTGAATGCCCAAATAATGATGCAAGTGCCCCAAATCTGATATCTCAAATGAGGCATGCAAATCAGCCTTAAAATCAATAATATGCTTCTCATTAGGACCAGTGAGCAACATATCATCAATATAGACAACAATGAGCAGAAGCACATCATTTATATTCTTAACATATAAGGTACTCTCAGTTGGAATGATCTCAAAACCATGTGGAATCAAGTAGGCATGTATCTTTTCATACCAAGCACGTGGTCTTTGCTTCAAACCATATAATTGTTGATATATTTAGGTAGTGACGTGTGTGAACACTCTAGGACCACCGGGACACTTTTTTCCCTATTTAGGAGGTTTTTCCCCCGGCTTGTATACGTCTATTGCTCTAACGGGCTACTCATCTTTGTACATTCTAGTGGTAATACATTCAGTATTGTGTGTTGTGCTCCAAGCTTCTTCTTCTTCCTTGTGTTGTTCATGTGCTTTTGTAGACATCTAACTCCAACAATTGGCATCAGAGTAGGTTGTCGTTTCATCTAGGGTATTGTCTAGACCTCTCCAGTTGCAGTCTCAAAATCACGTGAAATTTGGTAAGCATACTAAGGGTGTTTTAGAGATCAAAACTGCTTCACTTTATGGTGCCAAAATCACGATTTGAGCTCGTTTTGGCCTCCGAATGGATTATCATAGCGCCTATGCATGCTATTTCATCTTTTTGTGCCAAAGATATATACCAGTTTTGATTCGCTAGTATAAGCGTCTCAAAGTATGCTACAGGTCTAGTATAACTTGTTTGGGTAGTTCTGTTCCACTTTTAGATATAGTCATTTTTTTGCATATGGGTATTTTAGTCAGTGGCCATGGATGAAAGTAGTGATGTATTTCATATGTTGGCTATTGAGGATAAGTTGGATGTCACGAATTACCCATTGTTTATTGGTCACAAAATGACTATGGAATATTGTGCAGGGTGTTGAAATACGTCCTCTTACACCTACGAATACAAGTACTGCAAATACAGGTGTTGGAGTTGATGGAGATGGTGTCGAAGATAATGATATTCTCCAGATTCCTATTCATCATGCTATTTTTGTTGAACCTAGTATACCTCTTGTAGAACAGCTAAGGATGCTTGAGATACACTTACCACATTGTACCACGCTAGGAATGAGGCTCGTGTTGCTTACCTCCAAAAACAATTGGAGAGCGAGCACATGAATGAAGGTGATTCTATGGATAGTTTTCTCACAAAGATCAAGGGTTTGAAAGAATCGTTGATTTCTACTAATGAAGTTATACCCGATAACTCACTTGTGCAGACCATTTTGAATGGTCTTCTTGACTCATATCAAAGTTTTGCTTCTACTCTTCATTTGATGATGAAAGGCAATCAAATTGCCTTGTCATTTGAGGAGTTATTCTCTGTTCTATTGTAGGAAGATCAATCTAGGCAGAACAGGTCCATCATGCATGTTGTAGATCAAGATTTCCTCGCTAGTCAGAAGGGCAAAGGTAAATGGAGCTCTTCTACTAGTAAGCAGAAATCTGTAAATGCTCGACATTCGAAGAAGGAAGACAAAGATGAGAAGAAATCAGAAAAGTAGAAATTGTTTTGCAATTGTTGTAAAGCAAATGATCATGTCATTAAGAGCTATCCAAAACTGGCTGCTAAAGAGGCAAAGAAGAAAGAGGCTGGAATGGTTGTTGCAGAGGCCTCTACACCAAAAACAAAGTTTGCTAATATTGTGCAAGATGAAGAATGGGTGTTTACTATTGTTTTCAGTTTTGACCCATCTTTTCATGAGCAGTGCATGTCTACAATAGACTCATATGTTAGGTACTTTGATAGTGGGGCGACCAAACATATCACCTCATAGCGTAGTTTCTTCTCTTCACTCGAGCCTACCCCTACAAGGAATACTATTACATGCACCACCAACTCCTCTGATCCTGTTCTCGGAGTTGGTAAGATCATTTTGACTATGACTAATGGTAGTTCTTTCACTTTGTCAGACTCTTTCAAGAAAAATCTATTATCAGTTTCTGTATTAGCCAAGATTGGCTTGGTTGTGAAATTTGTTGATGACAGATGTACAATTCATGATGTATCAAAAGGGGATGTCATTATTGCTTGTGGAATTTTATCTCATGGGTTGTATAATCTCATAGACTATGAAAGATCTGTAAATGATTTGACATGTGTAGTACATGATTCTCAGGCTATGTCATATGAAAAGCTTTGGCATGCACGCTTTGGTCATCTGAATTTTGCTAGTTTGCTACACCTACAGAAATCTGAAATGGTATCCTCTTTGCCCAAACTTGAGGCACCTGGAAAACATGTTTGTGAAGGCCGTATTTTGGGAAAATGCAGCGTTCCTCCTTTCCAAAAGATGGTTCAGTTCGGGCTACTCAAAAATTGCACCTTGTACATAGTGATGTATGTGGTCCTGTGCAGAGACCTTCTTTTGGGAACTATCTTTACTTCATGGCTTTCATTGATGATTTTTCTAGGCATGCATGGTGTCCTCTTTGCCCAAACTTGAGGCACTTGGAAAACATGTTTGTGAAGGCTGTATTTTGGGAAAATGCAACATTCCTCCTTTCCAAAAGATGGTTCAGTTCGGGCTACTCAAAAATTGCACCTTGTACATAGTGATGTCTGTGGTCCTATGCAGACACCTTCTTTTGGGAACTATCTTTACTTCGTGACTTTCATTGATGATTTTCCAGGCATGCATGGATATATGCATTGAAGGCAAAGTCTGAAGTGTTTATGTGCTTCAAACAATTTCTGGTTTTGGCTGAAAATCTGTGAGCATGTAAAATGGGCACCCTCCATTCTGATCGAGGGTTGATATATGTCTTCTGACTTTAGTGCATTTTTGGCTGAACGTGGGATAAAACATCAATGTACAGTGTCGTATGCACCTCAATAGAATGGGGTTGCTAAACGGAAGAGCATGTCACTCATGGAGATGGCAAGGTGTATAGTCAGAAGTCATGCTTTACCACATAGTTTCTGGCTTGAGGCTGTCATGTTTGTAGCATATGTACTTAATAGGTATCCCACTAAAGCACTCTAGCCTATCACTCCATATGGCATTGTCGAAATCCATTTGTTGCTCATCTGCGTGTTTTTGGTTGTTTGGCATATGCATTAGTGCCTGAACAACATCACAGAAAATTTTATGATAAAGCAGTAAAATGTATTTTTGTTGGGTACAGTTCTGAAAGCAAAGGCTATCGTTTGTATCATCCACAGACTAAACATATTTTGGTTAGCCGTGATGTTGTTTTTATGGAAGATGTTATTCAACCCTTACTTTCATGTACTAAAAAGACATATGTTAGCTCTAAAAACATGTATGATACTTTGCTACGTCTTTTTACACGTGGATAGTCTAGTGTTGGTCCTAATGAGGCAACTTCTTAGCCTTTGCAGGTTTCATGTGATGATGCAGATCATTCCATTTGTGATGCAGATTTACATGATGCACTTGTTGATGAGAGAGTTGTTCTTGAGCAGGCAAGAACTAGGCCAAAATGGTTGGTGCAGACTTTGCATGACAACAAATTAGTTGCACCTCTGTGATATTGTACTCATTCAGGCTCTCATAGTGCCTCTTTTGCATCAGATTGCTATCATATGGCTGCCTCTAGTCTTTGTGATGAGACACCTGTTTCGTTTGATGAAGCACAAAATTCAAAACATTGGATGGCTGCAATGCAACCTGAATATGATACTATCACGAAAATGGTACATGGTCTTTATGTGACTTGCCTCCTAGAAAGAAGGCCATTGGCACTAAGTGGGTATACAAACTAGCGTAAACCTGATGGAACAGTTGACAGGTATAAGGCTAGGCTTATTGCAAATCATTATGCACAAGAAAGAGGCATTGATTTTGATAAAACCCTTGCTCCTACTTGCCAAATGACTACTGTTCATAGCATTTGTGCACTTGCAGCTCATCATGGTTGGAATGTACATCAATCGGACATTAAAAAAACATTTTTGAATGGTGACTTGCATGAAGAAGTGTATATTTTTCAACCCCGTGGCTTTGTACATAAAGGGCATGAAAACCAGGTGTGCAGGTTAAAGAAGGCATTATATGGTTTAAAGCAAGCACCACGTGCTTGGTATCAAAAGATACATGCCTATCGTATTGCAGATGGTTTCGAGAACAGTCCAACTGAAAGCACCTTATATGTTAAGCGTACGAATGATGTGCTTCTAATCATTGTGGTATATGTTGATGACATGCTGCTCACTAGTCCTCATGACATGCTGCTCACTAGTCCTCATGACATGCATATGCTGATTTTAAAGTTGATTTGCATGCCTCATTTGAGATGTTTTATTTGGGGCATTTGCATCATGATTTGGGCATTCCGTTTATGCAAGTTGATGGTGGAATGGCTTTGTGTCAAAGGAAATATATTTACACATTATTGTAGCTTTTTGGCCTTGAAGATTGTAAGCCTATTGCCATTCCTATGGAGATAGGTTTACGATTGAGTCTTCATGATGCTGGAGATGCATTTGATGTTGTTCTCTATTAGTAGGCTGTATGATGCTTGATTTACTTATGCATACTCGGCCAAATATACAATTTGATGTCTCATAGATGAGTAGGTTTATGCATTGCCCAGGTGTCAAGCAATGGCAGGCGGTTAAGCATATTTTTCGCTACTTGAGTGGTACCTGGCCACTTGGATTTTTTTATCCCAATGGGGGATCACTACCACCAGATTTGCATGCTTTTTCTTACAGTGATTGGGCTGGTTGCTATGACACTCGTGTGTCCACTAGTTGTTCTTGCTTCATGCTTTGTAGCTCATGGATATCTTGGTTGAGCAAGATGTAGTCTACTGTGGCCACTTCTAGTTGTGAGGCTAAGTATAGGGCAACTTTCGTAGTGACTGTTGAGTGTGTGTGGCTCAGATGCCTTATGGCTGTTTTGGCTGTTGGTTAGGCTTCTGCCACCACCATCTTCACTAACAGTCAGAGTGCATTGGCAGTTGTGAGGAACCTTGTCTTCTATTAAACGCTCTTATTCTAACTATCAGAAGTGCGTTTAGCGATTCTTGGGTTCTTGGGAGTGGAAGGGGTCTGTTAGACAGAGGCCCTATACTTAGTTCCCAAACTAACCACTTACACACAGCAATATACTGATGCTGAGAGCTCTATCAAGATTTTGTTGTACTTAGACATTACAGTTCACAGTTTAGCTCAGCCAACGTGTGCCACATACAATAAGGGGCTATATTGCATCTACACATAAACTTACTGAAAATACCAGAGACAAGAGTAATCATTCAACCTTTACCAAATGGGTACCACAATCCGACCAATGTCCGAAGACACAGAGAATCCAAGTGTTCAGATACACCGTACTGAAGGTTCAGTACGCAACCCAAGGAATCCTACTATAGCTTAAACTTTGCCGTATGAACCTGGACCTCGATACTAAAGACAACTTAATACAACCCGAATACCAGAAGTGTTATCACAATTGCACAAACTTCGCCACACAACTGGCAGAACATTCCAAGAACGAGTACTACCGCAATACACGAGCTTAACACAACAATCGCAATAAGGATTCGTAGACGATTCACTTCAGACAACAGACTGAATTATCTACTGGATGTAGATGATACTCACAACCGCAATGGATACCAATAGACAATAGACAAGACGAGACAGAGATACACACAGAATACTCAGAAATTAGACAAGATACTCTAAATTAACCAACTCGACACACAGTAACGCTATAGACAAATCACCCAGACAGACAGTCTGGTGATCTCTCGAACGTCACTGAGCATCTCTTTTCATTGCTTTATAAAAGAATACAACGTGTCTGCGTAACAACCTTTTGCACGTGTGAAACAAGATTTCAGTTATACACTTCCAATCCGGCGGCCAATAACACTCTGGCACTCATGGTGGACTCGAACCCGCAGGTTTTACAAAACTACTGTTCATCTATAATGCCTTCTAAGTACATATTTGTGGCTAATCTAAAGGTGCGGGCGATCTTTTTCTTTAGAGTTTCTAACAATTGTTTGAGGGTGTCCGGTTCTATTAGCTGTGCATCTATTCTTACAGAACTTAGAGCTATGGCTTCGGTGAGCAAAATCTCTGCTTGCGTTTGCAGAAAAGCTTCTTGTAGGTAGAATTCGTTGGACAAAGCCGCATCTCTGGATATCTTCATTTCTGCAACCTGCTTTTCCATACTGATTACTCTTTCTTTCTGATTGTCCGATTGATTTCCCGTCTCTCGATCTCTTGATTCTGGAACTGGATCGTTCTGGAGTATGCGTCCCTTTCTATGCGTAGATCTGTTATTACCCTTTGTGTTTGAGCTTCTTTTGACAAATATCATTTGAGCATATTATTTACATCAGCTAATTGATCCTTGTATCTTTGTAGTTCTTCCGCTGTCTTCATTGCCAAATCGCGCTGTTCTTGGCCTTTTTGTACTACTTCATCGAGTTGCACTCTGGTCTCTTCTAATAAATTACGTAATGCTACTCTGGCATCTTCTTTATCCTATAGATCTAGCTTTAACTGACTGATTTCGGCCTGTGCTTCGCTTAGTAATTTGTCCTTTAGATTGAGATCTGCCAGTGCGGTATCTCTCTGATCGGCAATTGTCTGTTGTTCTGCAAGCTGGGCTTGGAGATGGGTAATTTGGGAGTGCAGCTGATGGTTTTCTGCTTTGACCGCATCTATCTCTTCCTATAGAGGCGTGATATCTGCTTCTAGGACGTCCACCTTGTGTTGTAACTCATTTCGAATATTATCGGTGACTTCTCTCATTTGGATTGGCAATTGCTGTGATAACTGAATTAACAGTTGGCCCATGTTTGCAAGTTCAGAGATCGTAGGGATTGAAGGAAGTGGCAGCTGTGGTCGAGGTTGGGATGAGGACGCGGTGAGCAGCTGCTGGGAGTTCGGTGGAGAGTAGTTGGGGGATGAGGACGAAGAGTCAGTGGGTTCGTTGGGGTGGATGGGTTGGATAGGGATAATGGGGTCGAGTGGCGGCTCCGGTGGGGGAGTGGGAAGGACAGAGTGAGACTGTGTTACCTTATCTATGGTTTGTTGTGTAGTGTCGGTGGTATCAGCAATTTTGGATTCTATTGCTCTGAGCAGTTTGTCAAAAATATCCTTAACTACATGTTCTTCATCTCTTTGTGTTTTCAGCTCTGATTGTTGCTGTGATGCCTCTTCTGACGAGCTTGTGTCGGCTTTACTGTGATCCTCCTGTTCTTGTTGCCCTTGTGAAGATGACTGCACGGATGATTCGTGCTGCATCGATGTGGCGGTGTCGTGGAAGGTTTCTTCGTCATGCTTTTCTTGTTCCTTGTCATCATCTTTGTTTCCTTCGGCTGTTCCCTAGGCTTCACTTTCAAAAGAACTGATCCTGATTCTCTTCCAGCGGAAGAGTTGATTTAGCTCCTCTTCATCTTCTTCATCATCGTCCCATAGTTGCACAGATTCTTCATGTCGTACGACCGGGCCTCTGGGTGGTGGTTGTGCTGCAAGGATGGCCGGAAACAGGAAGGATATGATATGAGGGAGTCTCGATCTTGGCATTCCTCCCTTGTTTACCTGTTTGATGATTGCTACGCATTCTTTGTGAATGCGGTGGAAGAAATAGGATGCAAAATTCACTCGTTCTCGGGCGGCTAAGTCTATGGCGGAGTAGAAGGGACGAGATATTCCATAAGTACGTTTCTGTAGGTTGAGGATAGCTACTAAGAATTGGAGGGCGGATCTTTTAGGTTCTGGTCGACAAAGGATCGCATATTCGTTTGACGAATACCTAGGAAATAATTGGGTCATTGTTGCTACGGGGAGGTTCGGGCCATTTTCTCGACCTTGCAAAGGGAGTCGGAATGATTCAGCGAATGTTTGGAAGGTGATCAGTGTACGGGATGGTAGGGAGGTGATCGGCCAACTCTGCTCGGTGGCAGGTGTGTTGGCGATGGCGGAGATGATCTGGGCAAAGATGGGGTGGGATTCCACTGAATGCCATGGCAGTTCAGCGAAATTGGATAGCCCACGAATGCGCAGGAACTCTCCTACATCGGGAGGGAGTCCATCACGGAAGGCGGCATAGATAGCCAAAGCTTCCATGGCGCACAGAGAGACAGCAATCACAAGTACACAGAACATAGCGTACGCACAATGACACAAATCACACAAACACAATAGCGATTTTCGGCGAAACAGAAAAGGTTAAGTAGATGCGTTGCCGGGGAGAGAAATCAAAATGACTAATCATCGTGCGACGTTGAGATGATAACTTCTTAACTTCGGTGTGCATGTATGAGTAGCTGGAAAGGGCAGGGCGGTTGTGGACATAATTAGGTATCAAAACGCGAATATTTACAGACTTATTTTATTAAACACACCAAAAAAGAAAAGAAAAGAAAATAAAAGAAAAGAGATCGCCAAAAGACACGGCCAACCGCGAAATGTTTCAGTGTGGATTTGATGCTTGTTGATACAGCCGCAGCTTTGATCCATTTATCACCTTTGGAAGAGGAATTTTGGTCAAAGTGGTCAACCAAAAAGTTGTTGGGCCCACTTGTTCAGCAATCCAGTAGGGACCGAACCATCGTAACTTGAATTTGCCAGCAGAGCGATTCGACTTTGCATTGTAAAAGAGTACAAGTTGTCCCACCGAAAAAATTGGAGTCTTTAGATATCGATCATGTGTTCGAGCTTGTCTTAGCTGTACTTCTTGAATAGTCAAAAAATTGTGCCATCGATGCTCGTCTAATTCTCTGAGTGTATCCAACCGAAATGACAGAGATTCTTCAGGTAGCAGTTTCTGAGTGATTGCTACTCGTAAACTTGGCACAACTATTTCCATCGGTGCTATGGCTTCCAATCCATAAGCTAGTTTGAAAGGGGTTAATCCTGTTGCTACCTTATATGTAGTCCGGTAATGCCCATAATACTGCAGGTAATAGTTGATCCCATCTTTCCAGTGCTTCCAAAATGAGTTTTCGAAGCATATTCAACAAAGTCTTGTTTGTACTCTCAGCCAAACCATTTGCACGAGGATAATATGGTGAACTGAATTTATGCGTGACCTGAAGCGAATGTGTGAGTACTTTCATTAAATTGTTGACAAAATGAGTGCCTTGATCTGTAACAAGTTCCAACGGTAAGCCAAAACGTGCAAAGACATCTTTCAGTAGACATTTTGCTACTGCAACAGTTGTAGCAGACCGTAAGCCCAGGCTTCTGCCCAT
Source organism: Ceratopteris richardii (assembly GCA_020310875.1). Lineage (NCBI taxonomy): Eukaryota > Viridiplantae > Streptophyta > Polypodiopsida > Polypodiales > Pteridaceae > Ceratopteris > Ceratopteris richardii. The sequence continues at coordinate 123,929,278 of CM035439.1, read as the reverse complement.
CTGGTAGCATAATCAGTACATGTCAAAATATAACGATTATTATTGAGGATTGCTGGTGGTGTAATAGGGCCAATGAAGTCTAGACCCCACTTCTAAAAAGGCTCTAATGGAAAGACTGGTTGTAGAGGGAAAAGATGACGTTGCAAGGGTTGTCCAGATCTCTGACAATTATCACATTGTTTGACAAACTGTGATACATCCCTATACATAGTAGGCCACCAAAGACCACTTTGCAGAATTTTCCGGTGTGTTAAGTCTGTAGCAAAATGGCCACCGGAAGGAATTGAGTGAGCTAAATTAATGACAGAGTTAACTTCATGTGGTGGAATACAACGAAGTAAAACTCCAGTGTGATCCATATAGTATAATTCCCCAGCAATCAACCGAAATCGGCGATTGAAAACTAAAATTTTCCTTCGTATTGCAGGAGAAGTCTGAGGGGGAAGGCATCCAACAGTAAGAAAGGTCAATATCTGATCATAATATGTAGATGGCATAGGTGGGTCTGTAATTTCATCATTAGTCGGTTCAGAGACATAAATTGCCGGTGTTGTGTCATCTACACCGACCGGAGCTTCACCGAAATCTAAGCGAGAGAGAAAATCTGCTAAGGCATGTGAACTGCCTGGCCGATGAATAACTTTGTAGTCAAATTCTTGCAAAAGCAGAACCCATCGTGCTAATCGACCACCTAGATGTTGTTGCCGACTAGATAGACAAGTGCAGCATGATCTACATGAAAAGTAAATTTACTGCCTAGCAAATAATGTCTGAATTTCTTGGCAGAATATACTAGACCTAGACATTCTCTCTCTGTTACAGAGTAATTCTTTTCAGCAGGGGCTAATCTTCGACTTGCATAGTACACTGGTCTGAACCACTTATCGGTTTGTTGCATTAGAACGCTCCCTATTGCTATATCTGAAGCATCAACAAATACATGAAATGGGCGATCCCAGTCAGGAGGCTGTAAGATTGGAACCTGTGTTAATAATCCCTTTAGACGATCAAAAGCAGTTTGACAGTCCGAGGTCCAGTCAAATTGTCGAGGAGTCTTGGTTATCAATCGGTTCAGTGGTATTGCCAAATGAGCAAGCCACTGTAAGTGTCGGCCATGCCATCTTACTTGGCCCATGAAGCGCATCACTTCCTTAGGTGTAGTGGGTACAGGTGCTCATAACACAGCTGTGATTTTATCTGGATCCACCTGTATACCCTGTGTAGATACAATGTGACCAAGTAGCTTTCCACATGAAACTGCAAACACAGATTTATTTGGGTTCAAATAGAGTCTATATTCTCTGCACTTTTCAAAGAAGCACCGTAAATGGAACAGGTGTGCTATCATCTTACCGAAAATCGAAAAATCATCAAGGTATACTTGCATAAAAGAGGTGAGGTAAGGAGAAAATATTTCCTGCATACACCTCTGGAACGTACTTGGGGCATTTCTTAATCCAAACCACATAACCGTGCATGCGAAAACACCCCAGTTGGTAATGAAGGCGGTCTTCGGTATATCCTGTTCAGCCATTCTAACTTGATTATACCCACTGTACCCATCTAGGAATGAATACATTTCATGTCCTGCTACTCTATCAAGCATTGTGTCAAGAAAAGGTAGCGGAAATGGATCAGGCACCGTAGCTACGTTCAGTTTCCGGTAATCTACACATATTCGTAACTGCTTATTCTTTTAAGGGACAATAACAATTGGTGAGATCCATTCAACATGCTCTACTGGTACAATAAATCCGACTTTGAGTAGCCTATCAAGTTCTGCCTTTACCTGTGATGCATAGTTTGGATTTATCCGGTAGCTGGGTTGCTTAAGTGGTTTTGCTTCCGGCTTCAGCATGACACTGTGTTGATAGATGCGCGGGTCCAAACCCTTCATATCTTTGTAATCCCATGCAAATACATCAGAAAATTCTTGAAGTAGTTGGATTAAATCTGCTTGAAATAACTCAGGTAAGCTTTCCTTTATCTTAACAAGCGTGGATTTTCTTCATCCCCTAAATTGTAGGTGGTCAGCTGATCTTCTAGAACATAGAATTGTCGAGGCTTCTCTGTATCCTCAGCTGGCTTAAACAGTTGTTGTAGATCAGCATCATCTATGGTAGCCTTATCTTCTTTCGTATCTTTTTCTGTTATAGACATCACCGTACAAACTGCAGGATTCCAATTATCTACAACAGATTGTAGATCAATAGTTCCTAGGGAGATCAAGTCAATGTTTATTTCAGAAACTCGTCTTCTTCATCATCTGACAACCCATCTAGCATATGGACTGGTTTTGCAAAATATGGTCTAGCATGCAACTCGCAAGGTTGTATAGCATCTAATTTTACAACGTATTTACGATTATTATCTTTGAAAGTGAGTTCCTGTGCAGACCAATCTTGTATCACCTTAGCGTGCTTCAGCCAAGGACGGCCGAAAAGGAGATTATAATCAAGGGTGGATTCCGGTAATTCTAGTATGACAAAGGTCATTTTAAATGTTGTACCTTGTAAAGTTATTGGTACATTTCGCACAAGTCCTACGGGATGAACTCTTGATTGGTCGGCCATTCTGACAAAAAACTGAACTGGTTCGATTTCGGTCCACCCTAACTTTTTACACAGTGCAGCAGTAGCAATGTTGACACCAGATCCTCCATCAATTTGTACCTGTGTGATTTTATGATTTTTATACCATACCGTAATTAAAGGAACTGAATGATCGATCGTAGAATCAGGTTCCGATTGCACTGTTGCTGTTGCTGGAATGCAAGAAGGCACAGGACTGAACTGTTGTTGGAATTGTTGTCAAACTCCCGGTACTAGTGCAAGTAATTGGCCCAGAGGAAGAGTGATGGATGCTTTAGATAAAATTTCCCAGGCCTTTTGTGATTGGATTGTATTTTCCACAGATTCTGAAGATGATGCGCCTGCTGAAGATGATGTGTCTGCTGTTGAATTGGAATCCTGTTTTTGTGATCCTTCCTTGGTTAACGGAGCCTGAGTCACCGGAATAGGATCTGGAAACACTGGAGGTTTGGCGGTGGTCCATTGACTAGCTTTATCATACATCCTTTGTTGTTCACGTATGCCTGGTTCAAATATTTCTGCTGCTGGTTGCAGTTGTTTGCCGGATCGGGTCTGAACTACTGCAGCGTGCGTTTCTACTGGTGTGATTTGTACCATATTAGCCATTGGGTTTTGACGTTCTTTCTTCCTCTGATCATACTCAGCTGCATCCTTACAAAATCTTCTAATGTGACCAAATTCACCACAAAAATGATAGCGCGGTGGTGGCAAATTGGGATTTTCCGGTGTTGGTCCGACCTGCCAGCGGTTTGCATTGTAGTTATTATTTCTCTGTCCTCTGTAATTTCGATAACCTTGTTGCTGGTTGTTTCTCATTTGCGGAGGTACATAGTGATTGGTTGGTTGCCCTGGTTCCTTATAATAGCATTGACAGTTGCTGGTCCCTGTACTTTGGCATTATATGCACAGTTTTTGGTGGTGTGTCCGATAGTGTTGCAGATAGCACAAAACAACTGATTAAGTGCACAAGTGGCACTAGTATGGCCTGAATTTTTGCATGTGGTGCAGTACATCTATCTGGTCGGGTCTTCTGCATGATTTTTATTTGCCTTTAACCATTCCGAGTCTTCTGTAAATCCCCCAACCTTGTTTTCAAGTTGCAAAGCCATTGCGATCACGGCATCTAGCGTCATAGCTCCTACACAGCGTATGATCATAACTGTTTTAAGTTGCGGAGTCAATCCATTGATAAACCATTGAGTAATAACGTCATCCGGTAGGTTGGCATGTGCTGGTGGTAACTGCCTCAAATGAGTCCTGAATAGACTGGCGTATTCCTGTACTGTTTGATTTATCTTCTGTCTATTGTTTTGCAAGTAGTCAAAAATTTTGGCTGGATTCTTCTTTAGCCTGAATCTCTGCAAAAATGCATCCCGTACTGATTCATAGGTGCCGAAATGGTTAATATCATATTCTGTAAGCCATCTAGCTGCTTCGTTAACTAATGTCGACTGGAAAACAATAGCCTTATACGCCGGATCAGGTGGATGGTTGAGCACTGCGTAACTTATCTCAAATGTGCGTACATGAGCATCTGGGTCATCTCCTGGGAATCCACCAAATTTGGTGTACGTCACTCCTGTTGGAGTCGGCCTGGGAGGCCATAGTTGTTGTTGCTGCTGATGTTGCTACTGCTGTTGTTGTTGTTGTTGTTGTTGTTCGTTCATCGTGTTGATGGTTGTATCGTGACTATCTTCTGTATCTCGGGGCTGAATATCTGAACTATTGGAATCTCTATCGTCGGCTGGTGCACTTTCCGGGTCGATAATTTTGTTCGGGATGTTTCGAATCTCAGCTTCGAACAAGCTACCTTCCTGCTTGATGTCAAATGTAGGGAAGCTTACTCCCAATAGCGGTGATTGGGCTGAAGATTCACCAAAAAATGGTAAACCGTCGCCGGAAAACTGTGATCTTTCAGCAATTGGTACCGGAGTAACACCGGAAGGTGTCGAATCTTCACCAAAACAAGGTGTTTTTTCTCCTTCACTAATTTCTTTGGCTAAGGTGTTTCTAGTCGTAAACAAATTTGAATCTTTACCCAATGTTGTTAAACTAACTTCAGTCTGCATCCTAGTAGATTCTGGAGTTACTATATCTTCGACAGACTGTGCCGAAATCGTACCGGAATTTACCGGAGGCGTAGCACGTTCCACCGAAATATGACCGGAATCACTACTAACCTTATTTACTTTCTTAACAACTGGGTTAGACCTAGCTGTACTTCTACTTCACGGAGTCGTCCTTAGCAAATTAAGTACCTCAGGCTGGCGGTTCTTTGGATACGTTTCACCGGATCGAGTAACCGGCATGTATCATCTTTTGTACTAATCGCGTACTATTACTGTCGATTTACAAATTACATTCACGTTTCCACAACTGGTTTGCAACAATCTGATCTGTTGCCACCTTCCCGCAGACGGCGCCAGTGTTAAACGCTGTTATTCTAACTGTCAGAAGTGCGTTTAGCGATTCTTGGGTTCTTGGGAGTGGAAGGGGTCTGTTAGACAGAGGCCCTATACTTAGTTCCCAAACTAACCACTTACACACAGCAATATACTGATGTTGAGAGCTCTATCAAGATTCTGTTGTACTTAGACATTACAGTTCACGGTTTAGCTCAGCCAACGTGTGCCACATACACTAAGGGGCTATATTGCATCTACACATAAACTTACTGAAAATACCAGAGACAAGAGTAATCATTCAACCTTTACTGAATGGGTACCACAATCCGACCAATGTCCGAAAGCTTAAACTTTGCCGTATGAACCTAGAGCTCGATACTAAAGACAACTTAATACAACCCAAATACCAGAAGCGCTATCACAACTGCACAGACTTCGCCACACAACTGGCAGAACATTCCAAGAACGAGTACTACCGCAATACACGAGCTTAACACAAAAATCGCAATAAGGATTCGTAGACAACAGACCGAATTATCTACTGGATGTAGATGATACTCACAACCGAAATGGATACCAATAGACACCAGACAAGACGAGACACAGATACACATAGAATACTCAAAAATTAGACAAGATACTCTAAATTAACCAACTCGACACACAGTAACGCTACAGACAAATCACCCAGACATACAGTCTGGTGATCTCTCAAACGTCATTGAGCATCTCTTTTCATTGCTTTATAAAAGAATACGTGTCTGCGTAACAACCTTTTGCACGTGTGAAACAAGATTTCAGTTATACACGTCCAATCCGGCGGCCGATAACACTTCCATGCTCGCACTAAGCACATTGAGGTGTATGATCATTATGTCAGGGATAGGTTCTCTACTAGGAAGATCAGCTTGGCATATATGCCCACATCATTGCAGAACTTTTTACAGAAGCTCTACCTAGGGAGAAGTTTGAAGCTTTCCACAAAGCTATGGGCTTACTTCCTTTTGTGGATTCATTCCACATAGCTTGGCACTTCCTTATACATGAGTGCCAACTCCTTGTTCACCGCATCATGCCCAAGGGGGGTTTGTCGATATATTTAGGTAGTGATGTGTGTGAACACTCTAGGACCACCGAGGCACTCCCTCTTAATGAGGTTGTTTTGCATTGGTTTGTATATACGCCTATTGCTCTAACGGGTTACTTATCTTTGTACATTCTAGTGGTAATGCATTCAGTATTGTGTGTTGTGCTCCAAGCTTCTTCTTCTTCCTTGTGCTATTCACATGATTTCATAGATGTCTAACTTTAACAATTGGTATCAGAGCAGGTCGCCGCTTCATCTAGGGCATTGTCTACAACTCTCTGATTGGAGTCTCAGAATCGCATGAAATTTGGTAAGCATACTCAGGTTGTTTTAGAGATCAAAGCTGCTTCACTTTGTAGTGCCAAAATCGCGATCTGAGCTCGTTTCGGCCTCCAAATGCACTATTGTAGTGCTTGTGTAGGCTATTTCGTCTTTTTGTACCAAACATATATACAAGTTTCGGTTCGCCAGTATAAGCATCTTGAAGCCTGCAAGAGGTCTAGCAAAACTTGTCAAGTAGTTTTGTTCAACTTTTTCAGATACAATCATTTTTTTGCATCAGGGTATTTTGGTCATGGCCATGGCTGAAGGCAGTGATGTATTTCGTATGTTGGATGTTGAGGATAAGTTGGATGGAACCAACTACCCATTATGGGCTTATATGATGTGATATGTATTGGTTGCAAAAGGAATGTGGAACATTGTGCAGGGTGTTGAAAAACTTCCTATTACACTTGCAAATATAAGTATTGAACCTGATGCAGATGGCGTTGAAGATGTTGATATTCTTCAAATTCCTGTTCGTGCTGCGATTTTTGTTGCACCTACTACAGAGGAAATTCATTGGGATGGCAGAGATGCTCAGGCACATGCATTGATAGCCTTGTCTGTCAAACGTGCCATTATTCCTCACATTCGCTCTTGCATAACAGCTAAGGATGCTTGGGATACACTTACCACATTGTACCAAGCTAGGAATGGGGCTCATCTTGCTTACCTCCAAAAATAGTTGGAGAGTGAGCATATGAATGAAGGTGATTCTATGGATAGTTTTCTGACAAAGATCAAGGATTTGAAGGAACAATTGATTTTTGTTGATGAAGTTATACTAGATAGCTCACTTGTGCAGACCATTCTGAATGGACTTCCTAACTCATATCAGGGTTTTGCTTCTACTCTTTGTTTGATGATGAAAGGCAATCCAAATGCCCTATCATTTGAAGAGTTAGTTTTTGTTCTATTGCAGGAAGTTCAGTGTAGGTAGAACAGGTCCATTATGTGTGTTGCAGATCAAACTTTCTTGGCTAGTCGGAAGGGCAAAGGAAAATGGAGCTCTTCTACTAGTAAGCAGAAATCTGCAAATGCTACACATTTGAAGAAAAAGACAAAGATGAGAAGAAATAAAAAAAGCAGAAATTGTTTTGCGAATACTGTAAAGCAAATGATCATGTCGTTATGAGCTGTCCAAAATTGGCTGCTAAAGAAGCAAAGAAGAAAGAGTCCGGAATGGTTGTTGTAGAGGCCTCTACACCAAAAATAGAGTGTGCTACTCTTGTGCAGAATGAAGAATGGGTGTTTACTACTGTTTGCAATTTTGACCCATCTTCTCATGAGCAGTGTATGTCTGTAGTAGACTCAGATGTTTGCCAGTATTTTGATAGTGGAGCAACCAAACATATTACCTTGCAGTGCAGTTTCTTCACTTCACTTGAGCCTACCCCTATAGGGAATACTGTCACATGTGCTAACAACTCCTCTTATCTTATCATGGGAGTTGGTAAAATCATTCTGACTACTACTGATGGTAGTTCTTTCACCTTGTCATATGCTTTATTTGTGCCACAGATCAAGAAAAATCTTTTACAATTTCAGCATTAGCCAAGATTGGCTTGGTTTGAAATTTGTTGATGATAGATGTACAGTTCATGATCTATCAAATGGCAACATGACTATTGATTCTGGCATTTTATGTTGTAGGTTGTATAAGCTCATAGACTATCAAAGATCTGTGAATGATTTGGCATGTGCAATACATTATTCTCAGGTTATGTCAGATGCAAAGCTTTGGCATCCATGCTTTGGTCATCTGAATTTTGCTAGTTTGCTACACCTGCAGAAATCTGAAATGGTGTTCTCTTTGCCCAAACTTGAGGCACCCGGAAAACATGTCTAGGAAGGATGTATTTTGGGCAAAATGTAGTGTACCTCCTTTCCAAAAGATGGTTTAGTTCGGGCTACTCAGAAATTGTAGTTTGTACATAGTGATGTATGTGGTCCTATGCAGACAGCTTCTTTTGGAAACTATCTTTACTTCATGACTTCCAATGATGATTTTTCTAGGCATGCATGGGTATATCCACTCAAACCAAAGTCCAAAGTGTTTATGTGCTTCAAATAGTTTTTGGTTTTGGCTAAAAATTTGTCAGCATGTAAAATGGGCACCCTCCATTCTGATCGAGGGGGGGAATATATGTCTTCTGACTTTAATGCATTTCTAGCTGAATGTGGGATAAAACATCAATGTACAGTGCCGTATGCACCTCAACAAAATGGAGTTGTTAATGGAAGAATAGGTCACTCATGGAAATGCTGAGGTGTATGGTCAAGAGTGAGGCTTTACAGTTGTTGGATGGAAGAACAGGTCACTCATGTGTGCAACATATGTACTTAACAAGCCCACTAGAGCACTACCATCTATCACTCTATATGAGGCTTGGCATGGTCGCAAGCCATCTGTTGCTCATCGGCATGTTTTTGGTTGTCTAGCATATGCATTAGTGCATGAACAACATCACAAGAAATTGGATGATAAAGCAATAAAATGTATTTTCGTTGGGTACAGCTCTGAAAGCAAAGTCTATTGTCTGTATCATCCACAGATTAAACGCATTTTAGTTAGTTGTGATATTGTTTTTGTGGAAGATGCTATTCAACCTTTACTTTCATGTACGAAGGAGACATCTATTAGCTCCAAAGACATGTATGATACTTTGCTTCCTCTTTTTACAAGTGGACAGTCTAGTGCTGGGCCTAATGAGGCAACTTCTCAACCATTGCAGCTTTCATGTGATGATGCAGATCATTCCATTTTTGATGCAGATTTGCATGATGCACTTGTTGATGAGAGAGGTGATATTGAGGAGGCAAAAACTATGCCAAAATGGCTAGTGCAGACTTTGCATGACAGCAAATTAGATGCACCTCTATCATACCATACTCGATCAGGCTCTCATAGTGCCTCTTTTGCATCAAATTGCTATGACATGGCTGCATCTGGTCTATGTGATGAGACTAAACCTATTTCATTTGATGAAGCACGAAATTCTGAACCTTGGATGGTTGCAATGCAATCTGAATATGATGCTATCATGAAAAATGGTACTTGGTCTTTATGTGACTTGCCTCCTGGCAAGAAAGGCATTGGCACTAAGTGGTGTACAAGTTAAAGCGTAAACCTCATGGAACAGTTGATAGGTATAAGTCTAGGCTTGTTGCAAAGGATTCTGCGCAGGAAAGAGGCATTGATTTTGATGAAACCTTTACACCTACTTGCCAAATGAATATTTTTCATAGCATCTGTGCACTTGCAGCTCATCATGATTGGAATGTACATCAGTTGGAAATTAAAACAACATTTCTGAATGGTGACTTACATGAAGAGATGTATGTTTTTCAGCCCTGTGACTTTGTGCAGAAAGGGCATGAAAACTAGGTGTGCAGGTTAAAGAAGGCATTATATGGTTTAAAGTAAGCACCACGTGCTTGATATGAAAAGATACATGCCTATCTGATTGCACATGGTTTCGAGAACATTCCAATTGAAAGAACCTTATATGTTAAGCGTGCTAATGATGTGCTTCTGATCATTGTGGTGTATGTTGATGACATGCTGCTCACTGGTCCTCATGAGAAGCATATTGCTGATTTCAAGGCTGATTTACATGCCTCATTTGAGATGTCTGATTTGGGGCATTTGCATCATTATTTGGGCGTTCAGTTTATGCACATTGATGGTGCAATGGCTTTGTGTCAAATGAAATATATTGACACATTATTGCAGTGTTTTGGCCTTGAAGATTGTAATCCTCTTGCCACTCCTATGGAGACAGGTTTATGATTGAGTCTTCATGATGCTGGAGATGCATTCGATGCGGTTCTCTATCAGCACGATCTTGGATGCTTGATTTAGTTATGCATTGCTTGGCTAGATATTCAGTTTGTTGTCTCATAGATGAGCAGGTTTATGCATTGTCCAGGTGTCAAGCATTGGCAAGCAGTTAAGCGTATCTTTCCCTACTTGAGTGGTACCCCACTTCTTGGGTTGTTTTATCCCAAGGGGTGATCACTATCCCCAGATTTGCATGCTTTTTTTTACTCTGACTAGGTTGGTTGCTATGACACTCGTATGTCCACTAGTGGCTTTTGCTTCATGCTTGGTAGCTCATGCATATCTTGGCTGAGCAAGAAGAAGCCTACTATGGCCACTTCTAGTTGTGAGGATGAGTATAGGGTAACTTTCACAACAGTTGTCGAGTGTGTGTGGCTCAGATGCCTTATGGCTGATTTGGGTGTTGGTTAGTCTTCTACCACCACCATCTTCATTGACAATGAGAGCGCATTGGAAGTTGCGAGGAACCCTATGTTCCATGCTCGCACTAAGCACATTGAGTTGTATTATCATTATGTCAGGGAGAGGTTCTCTGTTGGGGAGATCAACTTGGCATATGTGCCAACGCAAGAGAACATTGCAGACCTTTTCACGAAGGTTCTGCCTAGGGAGAGGTTTGAAGCTTTTCACAAAGCTTTGGGCTTACTTCCTTTTGTGGATTGATTCCACATAGCTTGACACTTCCTTATACATGAGTGCCAACTCCTTGTTCACCGCATCACTCCCAGGGGAGATTTGTTGATATATTTAGGTAGTGATGTGTGTGAACACTCTAGGACCATCGGGGCACTTTTTTCCCTCTTTAGAAGGTTTTTTTCCCTGGCTTGTATATACGCCTATAGCCCTAACGGGTTACTTATCTTTGTATATTCTAGTGGTAATATATTTAGTATTATGTGTTGTGCTCCAAGCTTCTTCTTCTTCCTTGTACTTTTTGCGTGCTTCTACAAACGTCTAACTCCAACATTTCCTACTTTCAAAAAGTTCTTAGTTATGGTTGAAAATGAAAGTTAGTCAAAGATCCAGATTTTAAGAAGTAATAGAGGAGGAGAGTACATGTTAGAAGACTAAGTCTTTTCTTGAAGAAAAGGATATCTCTCATCAACTCACTATTGCTTATACACCAAAGTTTTGGTTTGATGTATTACATACAACTAATCACAAAGTTTTGGTTTGATGTCATCTAGAAAGATTTCTCCCAAGTTTTGGTTTTATGTATTACATACAACTAATCACATTCTGAATAGGTCTTCCACAAAAGCTTTAAATGTCATCACACCTTATGGAGCTTATTATGGGAAGAAGCCCTATGTGAGTTACTTCAAAGTTTTTGGTTCTCTAGCTTATGTTCACATTGAGAATAAGGATTGTGGTAAGCTTGATGTAAGAGACATTAAAGCCATTTTTATTGGTTATGCAATTGAAAGCAAAGGATACAGATTCTATAGATACAGGTGATATCCTACTCTTACGCAATGCATAGATTGTAGAAAGTAAGATTTATGATAAGAAGGAAGAGATTCCAGAATTCATAAAAGCAGATGACTATGCATCTTTTAGAGGGATTTCGGATTCTCACATTCAGCCATACAAGGGGGGTCATGAAACTTCTCAAACCCTAAGAGATGCAGGTGAAGAGAGAGTTTCATTACCTACATCAGTACCTAGACCATTCTCAGTATCTCTTGAAATTCCAACTTATGAAGTTGGAGAAGGTTTTAGAGTTCCAAAAGAAAGAAATACTGAAGAACCACAAAGGATACCACCACTTTTCAAGGATATGCCAAAGTGGTTATATCAAACTTGGAAGGATAGTGGTATAAAGGAATACACTGGAAGAATCAGAAGTCAAACAAGGAGACAACAAATAGACCGAGTAAATCATGCAAAAAAATTTGAGATTCATAATATTTTAGCTCTTACTTCAGGTAAGAATGAACCTGCTAGTGTTCAAGATGCACTACAAAGTGATATGATTATCATAGGTCCCAAAGATTTAGATCTTGAGTTGTCTAAAGGACAACCTAAGCATACATTTGATGTAAATGACTTGGGTATTTTACATTATCTTCTTGGGATTGAATTCATATTCAAAGATAAGTGTATCTACATGACACAACAAAAATACATTGAGAAATTATTGGAAACGTTTGAGGTGACAGATTCCAAGCCTATGCAGACACCTATGGATGTCAATGTGTCATTACAATCGGAAGCAGATTCATAACCATTTGATACCACATTTTATAGTCAAGTAGTTGGTTGCTTGATATATATATGTAATACATGTCCGAACATTCAATTTGTAGTTTCTCAAGTATCCAAGTTCATACATAGTCAGCAAAAGTTTTAGTGGAAATACGTTAAGAGATAAGAAGTTTTTTAGGTTATTAAGCCTTGTACCATTATGACATTGAAGGGGGATTGTTGGAAACAATGGTCATATGGTCAAAAATCCTTTAAAAATAAAGCCATAATAAGCTCCTTTTGTAGAAGCTTTCACAAAGAATTCATGAGCGGCTTGGTTAGATGAAGGTGCTTCCAAGCTTGGGATAGGGGTTTGGTCCCCGTGGATGGAAGTGCCTTGAAATGTTTTGTAGAAAGCTATTCTTCGAGGCATCCTTTTGTTTATCATAGCTTTAGCATCGATTTTGAATTGTACCATGATCGTGATTAATCATGGCTGTTTTTGGTTGCTTTTCATGGGACCTCGTTACTATATAAGAAGGGCCAAGCTTACTTCTTGGATTATCACTCAAGGTGATCAAGGAGGGGCTCAAGCTTCAAGGAGACTCTACACTTGTGTCAACCAACCTACTGTGAGTAAAAAGTCTACATCTGTACTCACTTGTTCATTCACTAGTTTCTAATTTAGGGATAATCAGAATTCAAGATTGTTGTAAAACAGTTCTAAACTGTTCATATTCTCCATATTCTCACACACATACACTTTTATACCTCTTAGGCACACCATCTCTTGTATCTAGTTCCTATTTCTGCCTAGAATTAGATATTGTCAGTTCATACTATATTCACACATTGTGATTTCATATTGGAATATCAGATAGTGTAGGTGAGCACTTTAGCTTACTGTACACTTTGAAAATCTTATCTATTCTCTCTCTATCTCTCACTCATAATCTTTTTTAGTATTAGGGTGTGTATACTAAGGTTCATATGTTGAACAATTATGTAAACCTGTGATTATTGTTATTGAGGCCCACCCCACTTCCAACAACTTCAGCGATAGAAATCAATTGCTTCTCTTTGTGAAAAACCTGTCCATAGAGTCTCCTTCATTCATATGCTCACTCTCCAACTGTTTTTGAAGGTAAGCAACAGGGGCCTCATTTCTTGCCTAGTATAAGGTGGTAAGTGTATCCCAAGCATCCTTTGATATTTTGTAGGAGTGAATTTGAGGGATAATGGCATGTTTGACAGACAAATCTATCAATACATGTGCCTGAGCATCTCTCCCACCACATTAAAGTTGCTCTGCATTAGGTGCAGTAGGAACCACAACATGAACAAGAATTTGGAGATCCTCATCTTCAAGGCCATCTACATCACCTTTAATAACTATATTTGGAGGTCTAATAGGTCATTTTTCAACACCCTGCACAATATTCCATATTTGTTTTGCAACCAATACATGATGAATCATATATGCCCACAATGGGTAATTGATACCATCCAACTTGTCTTCAATAGCCAACATACAAAATACATCATTGCTTTTAGCCATGGCCACTAACTAAAATACCCTAATCCATAAAAATGGTTGTATCTCAAAAAGTTGAGCACAACTACCCTATCGAGCTCAGCTAAACTTATAGCAGACTTCGAGGTGGTTGTATGAGTGAATTGGAACGTGTATATATGTTTGGAAAAAAAAGAACAAAATTTCTTGCACAAGCACTGCAATAGTGCATTCGAAGGTCGAAACGAGCTCAGAGTATGCCCTAAGTATGCTCAACCAAATTTGTGTGCTTTTGAGATTGTGATCGGAGGGGTGTTGATGACACCCTAGATGAAGTAGTGACCTGCTATGTTACCAATTGTTGGAGTTTGAGTGTGCAAAAGCACATGAAGAGCACAAGGAAGAAGAGGAAGCTTGGATTACAACACACAAAATTGAATGTATTACCAAGTGAATGTACAAAGATAAGTAACCCATTAAGATTATAGGCATATATACAAGCTGAGGGAAAAATACCTCCTAAAGAGGAGAAAAATGCCCCAATGGTCCTAACTATGCTCATACACATCACTATTGAAATATACACCAATAATGGCAAAAGGAAGGGGAGCTAAATGATAACCTTGCCTTATGGATCTAAGAAGCTTCAAAAGATGTGATAAGGTGGGATTATTGATGGCAATTCTAGAGTAGGCCTTATCAAAGAGGATATGGACATGTTTGATAAAACATTTCCCAACTCAAAGGTCATGCAGAGACTAAAGGATAAAGTCCCACTCTATCCTATTATATGATTCCTCAAAATCAAATTCGAAGACATGGAAGTCTTGATCATCCTCTCTAGAACGTATATATCCTTGATGAACTCCTTTTTCTCATGACGAATGATGTTGTTCATAATAGGACCAAGTATTCTAGCAAGGGTGGAAGAGAAGATCTTATAGATAGAAATTAGACAAGGGATATGTCTCCAATTATTAAGCTCATCTTAGAACCCCTTTTGTAACTCAATTTAATATCCCAAATCTTGATGTTCAAAGGAATGGTACGTTTCCTAATGGATTCTTTCCAAATCAAGACAATAAAAGGAGCTCAACACGCCTTTGTGCTGTCTGAAAAGATCCTCACAAATGGCGATTGCTGATTGGTCACTTCTTATTAAGCGAGTTTCCAGCCGCGCCCTGTAAAATAAGTTGAACATATGCATAACCAATTAGAAGCTTTGGGCAAAGACTCCCGCTTTTGTTTATCAACTATTTAACTTGTTAACCTTCTTTGATGGATCTACTGAAGAAATTGATGACAAAATCGAGGTGCTCTGAAGTTGAGAACCTTTGGCTTTGCCGAAGTAAAAAGAACATGATTCGTGGATCCCTCTGCTAGTCATCGGCGGTCGGATCATGTGAATCATCTCCCATTAACAACTATATGAGTTCAAAGATCGCATTTTTCCTCTGTCCACCAATGGTCGCCTACAGAAGCCCCCGGCGGCCGGCCTCGTCCCCTGCTTGCAATTTCTGTTGGAGTAAGTACGGACAGACAGATGTGTGGGCCATACTCTATAGGCCGCATTTCACGTGTGAGAGGTAACGACACACGTGTGGCTCATGCGCTTGAGAAGTGAGAGAGCGGACGAGTGTGCAAAAACAATCATATGCATAGAAAACTACCAACACTCTTAATTCATCATTCAAGAGCTCAGCAGCCACGTTCGTTGTACGTGTAGTTTGCTTATTCAGAACAACGAAGATGCATGATTAGAAGGACAATCGAACACTCAACCAACGATCCAACGATATCAAACGATCCATTGTCGAAGGGTGGGTCTGGACAACGGTAATGGGACAAGCACCGAAAAACCAGAATTTTTTTTTTATATAAAGGAAGTTCGGCAATAGCCTACTCTCCCGGACTTGAATTAAATTAAGAAACAAAGGTACAATGTAAGGGGACTAGTGCCCACGGGACCCCCCAAATCCCACAAAGCAGGGGAAGCTTGATTGAATCCTAGGTTGCATTACAGAGAAGGTTAATCACCCTCTCATCGCCCTCATGCGGGGCCCACTTGGGTTTGAGCTTGTTGTTGATCAAAAGGAGGACTTGATGGTGCCTGAAGGGGGGGGAATTCTTACTGTTAACAATCCTTTTGCCAAGGAGGAATAGTGATTTCTCAATCGACCACTCCCTGGGGGGGTCGCCGAAGTTGAGAGCACACCTCTCCCGCCAAATTTTCCACAGGACTTCCCCTCTGATGGCGTTCCAGAGTGTCGCAGAGCAGCCGATCGCTTCTCCCAAAAGGACTTGTTTCCAACTAAGCTGTTTTTGAAGTCTGATTTTCATTCCAACTGTCTGCCAGATTCTGTAGGAGTTGGGGCAAGTAAGGAAGATGTGTGGGACATCTTCGATAGCACGGCGGCAGCGTTTGCACCAAGGAGGGATCCCACAAAGTTTGCTAGCCTTATGGTTGGTCCAAATTCCTCGATGAAGAATTTGCCATAAGAGGACAGACTTCTTAATCTCTATAAGGGGGTGCCAGATACCCATGAATTTCATGTCCCACCGAAGCCGCGTCCAAGACAGGCACCACTTCTTGTTGAGGCTGATCTGGAGGTCAGCCGTTTCTTTGATGTTCGGGATTTTGAGTAGGCTATTTCCATTGTGCCATTTGAGACCAAGCGAGTTCAGTGTGTCGTGTCCCATGAGAAGGAGAGTCTTGTGACGATCCCAAGCGAGGCATCTGCTTTGCAAAGTGTTCCATTCTTCGTAGGAGATGTTTATGCGAGGGTCAATATCCTCGAAGTTGATCCAGCTGTTGGTGTTTCCATTTTTTGAATCCTTTGTTCCATAACTTCTTGGCATTTTGAATGTTCCACGACTCCACACTCCGGATGCCATGTATCGGAAACCAGATAGAGTCGTTTTGTCTGATTCCGGCCGCCCACTTCCAGTCCTCACTAATTCTTGTGAAGCTTTTGACTTTATTCCAGCCCTTCCAAAGGGAGCACACGAGATTGGAGCCTTTCGGGAAGACGGGGATCGGGGAGAATAGCAGGGTCATGATGTCTAGATTCTTCCAGTTCGGGAATCCCATGAGGGCCAACTCATTCTTGTTTCTGAAGATCAGCTTGGCCCACGAGGCCTCCCTATTGCACCAAGCCTTAATCATCCATTTGGCTGCCAGTTTGTTAGCCATACACCCAATGTCCAGGATACCAAGCCCCCCGCTATCTCTAGGGCTAGTGCAGATGGCCCATTTGATTTTAGGCACCCCCCTTCTGTTATGATCGCCGGTCCAGAGAAAGTTTCTACAAATACTATTCAGTTTGGACAGGCCTTGCTCATTCGGTCTCCAACAAGAAAGGAAATAGATGGTAGAGGAGAGGAGGAACGTGTTGATAACCATCGCACGTCCAGCGAGATTGATTTGCATACCTCTCCAATAGTTAAGCTTGTTTTCGAGTTTGGCCAGCACCCAGTTCCATCGCTGCTCCATAGAGACGCCAAACCCCAAGGGGATTCCAAGAAGTCGAAAGATTTGGCCCTGCGGAATGATTTGACAGCCATGATCAATGAGAAGGCCAGGATGATGTCCCACAATAGCCCTAAAGGCGGTCTTAGAGTGGTTGATTTTGGATCCAGAGGCATCACAAAAGGTAGCAAGACACCTCCAGAAAGTCTCCAGGCTGGTATTATCATTGTGAACGAACGCGTTCATATCATCGGCAAAAAGTCTCATGATGATTTGACTGTGGTCGTGAGGCAGCCGGAGGCCTTTGATATTGCCAGCCTCCACATGATGTGCCACAAGTCTGCTCAGCCCCTCAGTGGCGATGGCAAAAAGAAGGGGGGCCAGAGGGCACCCTTGTCTAATAGATCTTTTAAGATGGATCGCCTTCGAAAGTTTGCCGTTAACGTTAATTTGGGTCGTTGCGTTTCCGAGAAGGGTCGCGATCATCTTGGTGAATTTCTGACTACATCCGAGATCTTGGAGCGACTGCAGAATATAGTCCCATTCTAGCCTGTCATAGGCTTTGTCAAAGTCGATCTTGAGGAAAACCACATCTTGATTAGACTCATTTGCAAATTGAATACCTTCCCAAATATCCATAATGGTTTCCAGGATAGACCTGCCTTTGATGAAACCTTTTTGGTCCTCACTAAGCCAAGATCTCAGGTGGCACGAGAGTCTGTTGGCGATGACTTTGGCGATGATCTTGTATCCTGTTTGGAGCATCGTAATTGGCCGCCAGTTCTCGATTCTGTTCTTTTCCCCCTTCTTGTGTATCAACTTGATAATTCCATTATTTAGACAAGAGGGAAGAGCACCAAACTTTAGCGCTTCTTGCCAAACCATCCAAAGAGGGGTGGCAATCACCAGCTTGAAGGATTTAAAGAACTCGTTAGTGAGTCCGTCGAGTCCCGGGCTTTTACCGAGAGGGAGGGCATCAATGACCTCAATGATTTCCGATTCAGAGATAGGGGCATGAAGCAGGGAGTGGAGGTTGGGTGGTATTCTCCGGGGGGAAACCCTGGAAATGGCAGCCATACAGTCTCTTCTATGGTGGGAGAGGGGGTTCGAGGTTCCCAGGAGTCTCGTGAAGTGCCCTTCGATGATGCCAAAATTATCTTCTTCCGAATTGCATACATTGCCATGTGGACCTAGCAGTAGGGGGATCGATTCTCTGTTGTGTTTCCTTTTAAGGATACGGCACATCTCTTTGGTGGGTTTGTCGGCTTTGCCAGCCCACCACTCCTTGAAGAAGATTTGCAAGTTTTTCCTTTGTATTTCTTCCTCGTATCTCAACACTGCTCTGATTTTTCGGAGACCTTTCTGGGCTTGGTGTTTTCCTTTGTTCACTTCCTCCTCGAGCCGCCAGAGTCTGTGGTAAAGAGCTTCCCTACGAGCCCGCCGCACAGTCTCGAGCATCTTCTTAGTTCTGATCATGATCTTACGAGACTTGTCGACCGCACTTCTCCAGCACTTGGTTGGGGCCAAGCCAGAGGCAAACGCCACCTTCCACACATCAGCAATCTCTTGATGGACGGAGGGGAGAGAGAAGGTGGTTGCGTTGGCATGGAACCACGGAGCCTTGCGGATCTTGTTGGAAGGTTGAAAAGTGATAACGATCGGGTAGTGATCAGAGATAGTGAGGTCAGTGTGTTGCGTGATGGTAGGGTGGCCCCACTGATGAGTAAAACTCTGAGAGATGTAGCATCTATCGAGTCTAGCTTTCCTCAGGTCCTCGCCCGCTTGGAGATTCGACCAAGAAAAGCCACTCGAGTCTTTGAATTCAACCAAATCCAAGTGGAGTTTGGTCATGTCCCACGTTTCTTTCTCCCGACTGTCGATGACCCTGCCCTTGCCCATCCATCTGTCCATAGGGTCCTCCACCATGTTGAAGTCTCCACATATAAGCACGTTGTGGGGAAGCGAGTCTAAGGAGGCCCAAGTGTTCAGTCTCTCCAAATCCCCGTTAGGGGCGTACAAAGAAACCATAGTAACACAAAGAGGAGCACCAAAAGAAACAGCAATCCAACGGTGACTTACATCTTCAATGGAGTTCTCAAGTTTTTCAAACCAGAGTTGTTTAACACCGATAACCGTTCCTCCAGACCCCCGCTGGTGCTTCGTTGGGATCCACACATGGGCCGAGGAGACCTGTCTGAGCCGTTTCTGGAGGTCTTCTCCGTCAATTTTAATCTCTTGAATACATATAAAGTCTGGGTTTAAGCTAATGTCGCGAAGCCATTGACCAATGATGGTCGCTCTTGAGGGGTCGGTTAGCCCTCTAGCATTTAGCGAGATGACAATCATTTTTGTATTGATCCCTCTTTGCGGGAGGGAGTTTTGTCCTTTCTTCTCTTGGCTTCGTCTTTCTTTTTCGCTGGGATCTGATCCCGACTTAGAAGTCGGTTCTTATGGGGGCTTTTCCAGGGTAGCTCCATAGGCTGTTTTCCTTTGCGGGATGCCCCTTGCTGGGGAGACTTGGGCCCCGTGCTCGGCACCGTTTCCGGGATCGTCGATCCAATGATGGAACTTTCACTATCCATGTTGTCTTCGTTACTAGTGGTGAAACCATCTTCTTTGCTTGTAGTGTAACCCTCCTGGGGGGTTTCTTTAATGTCAGGGATCTCTAGGGCTTTGTCGTAGGTGTCAACCTCAAGTAGCTTCCCACCTGGGTAGTCAAGCTCATTGATCTCCTTTCCTAGATTGCAATACAAATTGCTGTAGGGGTAAGCGGCAGGTTGTTTCTCTCACCGTTGGCCCTAGGGCTTCTTTTCCTTCTTCTTCTAACTTCAATAAAGCCATCCGCATCAGCTTGTGGATTAAGGAGGCCCTTGCCTTCCCCATCCTTGGTCGAGTGGGTCAAATCGCCAATGTTGTCTTGAGCAGTTTTGGAGGCTTCTTGAGATCGCTTGTTTTTTTGCCTGAGAGGGCAATCTTTAATCCTGTGCCCTTGTTGGCCACAACGAAAGCACTCATTGGGAAGGTTTTTGTAGGTGATGTCCTGCACCCAAACATCTCCTTCGCCCATGTCCACTTTGATCATTGATGGAAGCGGCGAACTGAGGTCGGCCTCGACACAGATTTGGGGGTGCCACCTAACATTGAACGAGTGTCTTGCACCTTCATAGATGAGACCACCAACGTCTTCGCGTGAAGCCAGCGGCTTGCCGATAGGAGAGACAATGTCCCACACGAAGTTGTACAAGAAGTAAGGGAGGTTAGGGAGCTCAACCCAAAGAGGGTACCGAAGCGATTTTGATTTGTCGGGAGTAAAGTCCGGGGACCATCTGAATAGGCATAGGGTCGCCCGACCGAACTGCCAGGTGCCAACGCTAAGGGCTTGGAACGCCATCTCTTCATTTTCAAAGACTAGCAGCATGTGGTTCGCTGGTAAGAACTGACATTTGCTAACAATTAGTCCTCGAGGGAACCACTCTTTTCGAAGCCATTGTCGCACAGTTTCGAGCGGGGGCCTAGGGCCAAACACTTGGCCGACGAGGCAAACTTTCTTGAGCTCCACGATAGACGGTTTTTCGGGGAGTTGGCTTCGGGTGAACCGTCTTTACTGTTGCGTTAGTGCCGGGCAAGAGTCGAGACGTGCAGCTCTCTGTGCTGCCATGGAGAACTTTCGAAAGACTCTGTTTCTGTTTGTTCTGTGCACCCTACCTTGCAAAATCAATGCAATACTGCAATCTCCGTCGTCTCCATTCTCCTGCAAGCGCTTCACTCCGATCTACGCATTTGGCGACTCGATAACAGACGCAGGCAACAAAGTTCTAGCATTTCCAGCCTCCGCTACCTTGCAAAACCAATGCAATACTGCAATCTCCGTCGTCTCGAGAATTCACGTCGAGCTTGTGGCGCTGCTACGGCGGAACGGCTTCAGAGAGGAACCACAGAATCCATAGCGCGCCCGCTCAGAACACCATCGCTCAGAGCCTCCCAATTCGTTGCCACCTCTTCTCACTGTTCGAACTTGATGTTTTTATTTACTTATTTATTTATTTTAAATAAAGGGTCGACTATCATCTACTCCTCATAACTTTAACTTTTACAAGATCAATTGTACGGACCTCTCGCATCCGAGAAAGCAAGGGATAGAAAGTTAGACAAGGTTACAACTGGTTTAGACTGGCCAAAGCCATTATATGTCGAGCTCGAGAGTTAAACGCAAGACCTCTACCTCAAGAGGCTAGTGACAAACCAACCCAACTAGGGAACGTGGACTGATGGAAAATGTTTAAACTTTAGAGACCTTGATCGTTTAACGATGGTGTTAATGTTTGTGTACCATAGATGTTCTCATTTCCACTAGCTTCAAAATAGGGCTCAGAAAAGGACATGGAAGTGAGGAACGAAACCAAAAAGGCGAGCTTCAATGCATCAATGTCAAGAGTATGGCCTAACAAGGCTCTATATTCAAATAATTGAAATGACAGAAATGCCCTCAAGTTTGGCTCTACCATTGTCTTCCTTGACTGTCTAACTCTTTTTGTGTTGCTAAGGGTTTCAAGATTAATCATTCTCTAACCGATCTCAAAGCTTATAATGGTTTGATGCCTCCTTGAGTTAATCAAGTTTATTATGCGGAGTTGGAAGATGGTAATGTCCTCATATTTTTTGGCGTTCCTATGTGTTATAAATTCACTTTGACTATGAGGTGGGATTGGGCTATCGACATATTCCAAAATAAGGTTTTTACATGGCATTTTATGCAAGCCAATATTCTTAACCCATTAAGCCAGAATTGAGACAAGTTCAAAACATAGCTAAAAAATTACACTGAGGGATCCGCCCTGAGTTGTTGGCAAAAGAAGAGAAAGTGTACTATTGGGATGCAAAACACTTGGAAAGAGAGTCAAGAAATGAAGATGGAAGCAATGGAGAAAGATTTGGGCAAAGAGGAGTACATAATGTAACTTTACCCTTTGGAATCGTCTTGCTTTGACCTAGGAATTGTAATCAAGTTCCATCCTGTAAAGGTCAAGGAATCCTTGAGCCTCGAGAGCAATGCCCAAGTTAATTACGCGTCTCTTGCATTCTTCAAACTCAATTTGGAGCAATTTTCAGCGTTAGAGCTTAATTCTAAAAGTTTTGGCCACTTCTAAGTGTGTACCGGGTCATTCATGTTGATGCCAAAGATAATGAAACCTTAGTTTTTGAGTCATTTCAAGAAGGATCTTGTAACTCTTGCTTTTATTTTATTATCTTCTTCATTTAGTGGTTGCATGGTGTGTTTGAGGTGTTGGAACCCCATGTCCACCTAAGAATAGTATTTTGACATGTTGTTTGGTGCTTGTTTCTTCCGCCTGCATGTCTGTTGTGGTTACTTCTCTCAAGTACTTAGTTTAGACTTTGCATTCACATGAAGAAATTTCTATGTGCACCTGGTTGGGCCATTGCTTGGATTGACAATTAGATGGTAAATCCAAGCCACTTGATTCTAGTGAATACTCTCATTGGTGGTGTGATCCTGGGTCTCTCTTAGATTCTTGTGTTTATTTGTGTTTAAGAGTTAGATAGCTCTAAGTGTTGAGCATAGCTTCCTTATCAAGTTGTACTCGTTTTTTGTAATTTTTGGTTTCTTAGAAAGATATTATTATTTCCTAAAGTTTTCTCAAAGCACATATCCAAATTTTGCATTCTAAGAGAAAATGCTCCAAAAGTGAAAAATGGACTTTGTGTGCATGCCTGGTGAAGGCAAAAACTAGCCTGTCTTGGAGGCATTGCTTCTCACACTAGGAGTGAGCATTTTGAGTTGCATAACTTGCATTACGAAGCTCTTATAGTTTACTTTTCATGTGCAAAAGCTTTAGGGTTTAATCCTCAAGAGTTTAAGAAGCATTCATTTGAGTGAAGAGAGGTTTTGTGAGTGTGCTTGTGAGGCCATCTATGCTTCAAGACTCCATAGGGAAGTTGTACAATCTCCTATCAGTGGTATGAGAGATTTTTGACATACAAAGGCATTCAAGGAGGATGAGGAAAGGGCATTGAAGGACATTGAAGTCAAATCAAGGTCAAGAGCATACAACCATGTCAAGGGGAGTCTATTAGTGGAGAAGGAGAGCATATACTTCATCTATTTGGTACTTGTTACTTGTGAATTAGTACATAGGTAGAAGGTATTGTTATTTATCCCTCCTATTGCATCAAAGGGATCTAGGAGAGTTCACTAGAGTACATAATGTTTGAGTATAGCACTCAGATCGAGAAATCAGACAAAAACAATTATCAATCATGGAGATTTAGAATATCTAGTTGCCTCATGGGGAAAGGATTATAGGGTCTTTGTTGATCGGATCTCGTAGACGCACGTACGTAGAGGATAGTACAAAAACAAAATCTCACAAAAGTACTCAGATAATAGAAAGAGACAAAAGAATTGACACCAGATTGGGTAGAATCTCCCTCCACAGACTCTGATGGACGAATCTATCAGAGCATGTGTATTTTATAGGTATTTTTCATTATATCTTGAATAGAAGATACATGAGGGTGACGCTTCAAAAAGAGTGCATTTACAAAAATCTATTTTATTTACAAAATTGTCGCTTTTCAAGCAATCTACTATTTTTACAAAAATGTCGCTTTCTAAAGCAATCTATTATTTTTACAAAAAATAATTAAAATACTATCTTCTAAATATTTTTCTAAATATCTGAATAAGTCCATTGCATTCATACCTTCATGAGTCTTCACTTGCAGGACATTAAAATCCATATAACATTCCATTATTCCATAAAATATAACATGCCTATCAATTGATGAGCAACTAACCTCAGTTGATAAAAATAAAATAGACATGGATGGCCAGCCACATGTCCCATCATTGAACAATCATAAGCGTTCCATGTAAAAACACATGCATGGGATTGGAAAACTGGAATTTAATGTGACTGTGAATGATATGCAGAAATCAAATAATCATAGTGTGGAGTTAGTGATGTTTTATTAATCCATTGAGATTCTTCAAGTGAGTGATTTTTAGATTTAACTAAATATCTATGATATTGGTTACATGTGTGTGAAGTAGTAACATCATAATCAATTATTTTCTCTGGAACTAAAATTTCAGCATCCTCTTCAAGTAATGGAGGATCATCAAAAATAGGAGTGACTGGTAAAGTTCCTTTAAAAGATTTCAATAAACTGATATGAAAAGAATTATGTATATTCCAATGAGAAGGTATGTCTAATCTAAAAGCATTCTCATTAATTTTTTGAAATATATGGAAAGGTCCATAATAACGTGAGGGAAGTTTAAGCTTAGGATGTTTTGAAATATTTTTCAAACGTCTTTTGATTATTCGTAACCATACAAAGTCATTTTCATTAAACTGTTTAGCTACTCGTTTCTTATTAACATTATGCATGTATGATGTAACGTTCTTGACTCTTTTTAATGTGCTCATCAACCTCATGAAGTATAGAAATATGATCTTGTGCAAAAGAATCAGCCGTAGGTATATGAGTTTGAGTGAGAGTCATGGGGGTGGGAATCCTTTTACCATAAACAATTTCATATGGTGCACATCTAGTAGTGGTGTTATTATATGCAAACTGTAATAAAGGAATTTCCTCATCCCAATTACTTGGATTATCTATAGAATAACAATGTAATAGATCTAAAATAGTACTATTTGTAGCTTCATTTTGCCCATTACTTTCAGGATGAAATGCAGAGCTAAAGTCTATTTTAGAACCTAAATTTTGAAATAATGCAGCCCAAAAGTGACTACAAAAATGAACACCTCGATATGATAGAATAACTTTTGGAAAACCATGATGTGAAAAAATACATTTAATAAATAACTTAGCAACTTGAGGTAGAGAAAGAGTCTTTTTACAAGGATGAAATACGTTTGTTTAGTAGATCTATCAACAATTGTCCAAATCTGAAGTTGTAGGAAGACCAATAATAAATCCATAGAAATTTGTTCCCATGGTCCATTGGGTATGGGAAGTGGCATTAATAATCCAAATGATTTACCATGATGTCGTTTCACATGTTGACACACAATGCAATGAGAAACATATTGTGCAATATCTTTTTCCATATTTGGCCAAAAGAAAAATTCTTTACATGTAGAAATAGTACTTTGTATGCCCCTATGACCCAAATACGCTGGTTCATGCATCTCTTTCGTAACAAATTCTTTGAAACCTTGTGTGATACATAACATTTGTTGGAAATACAAGAATCCATTTCCTTGCTAAATGTTGTAGAATTATTGAAAGCATTCCATGTTTGTGAAAAATACAAATCAGTTGCGTAAGTAGAATTGTTGATATATTTTGGTAGTGATGTGTGTGAACACACAAGGACCACCGGGGCACTTCTTTCCCTCTTTAGGAGGTTTTTTTCCCCTGGCTTGTATATACGCCTATTGCCCTTATGGGCTACTTATCTTTGTAGATTCTCTAGTAATACATTCAATATTGTGTGTTGTGCTCCAAGCTTCTTCTTCTTCCTTGTGCTGTTTGTGTGCTTCCGCAGACGTCTAACTCCAATAATTGGTATCAGAGCAGGTCGTCGCTTCATCTAGGGTGCCGTCGACACTCCTCCGGTTGCAGTCTCAAAATTGCACGAATTTTGGTGAGCATACTCAACGTGTTTTCGTGATCAAAACTTCTTCGCTTTGTGGTGCCGAAATCGCGATCTGAGCTCGTTTTGACCTCCGAACGCACTATCATAGTGCTTGTGTAGGCTATTTCGTCTTTTTGTGCCAAAGGTATATACCCGTTTCTATTCGCCAATATAAGCGTCTTGAAGTCTGCTACAGGTCTAGTGGAATTCGTCTGGGTAGTTTTGTTCAACTTTTTGAGATACAGTCAATTTTTTTCATCAAGGTATTTTACTCACTGGCCATGGCTGAAAGCAATGATGTATTCTATATGTTGGCTGTTGAGGATAAGTTGGATGGTACCAACTACCCGTTATGGGCTTATATGATGCGACATGTGTTGGTTGCAAAAGGATTGTGGAACATTGTGCAGGGTGTCGAAAAACGTCCTATCACACCTGCAACTGTTACAACTGCAATTACTGAAGCTGATGCAGAAGGTGTCGAAGATGATGGTATTTTGCATATTCATGTCCGTGCTACAGTTTTTGCTGCACCTACTATAGAGCAGATTCGCTGGGATGGAAGAGATGCCCAGGCACATGCATTGATAGCTTTGTCTATCAAACGTGCCATTATTCCTCACATTCGCTCTTGTAGAATAGCTAAGGATGCTTGGGATACACTTATCACATTATACCAAGCTAGGAATGAGGCTCGTGTTGCTTACCTCCAAAAATAGTTGGAGAGTGAGCACATGAATGAAGGTGATTCTATGGACATTTTCCTAATGAAGATCAAAGATTTGAAGGAACAATTGATTTCTGCTGATGAGGTTATACCAGATAGCTCACTTGTGCAGACCGTTTTGAATGGTCTTCCTTATTCATATCAGAGTTTTGCTTCTACTCTTCGATTGATGATGAAAGGCAATCCGAATGCCTTATCATTTGAGGAGTTAGTCTCTGTTCTGTTGTAGGAAGATCAGTCCAGGCAGAATAGGTCCATTATACATGTTGCAGATCAAGATTTACTGGCTAGTCAGAAGGGCAAAGGAAAATGGAG
The DNA here is from genome assembly GCA_020310875.1 of Ceratopteris richardii. Lineage (NCBI taxonomy): Eukaryota > Viridiplantae > Streptophyta > Polypodiopsida > Polypodiales > Pteridaceae > Ceratopteris > Ceratopteris richardii. The sequence continues at coordinate 123,902,190 of CM035439.1, read as the reverse complement.
CTCTTCAACTAGTAAGCAGAAATCTGTTAATTCTGTATATTTGAAGAAGGAAGATAAAGATGAGAAGAAATCAGAAAAGCAGAAATTGTTTTGTAAGTACTCTAAAGGGAATGATCATATCATAAAGAACTGTCCAAAACTAGCTACTAAAGAGGCAAAGAAGAAAGAGGCTGGAATGGTTGTTGTAGAGGCCTCTACACCAAAAACAGAGTCTGCTAATCTTGTGTAGGAACAAGAATGCGCATTTACTATTGTCTGCAGTTTTGACCCATCTTCTCATGAGCAGTGCATGTCAGCAGTAGACTCAGATGTTTGCCAGTATTTTGACAGTGGGGTGACCAAACATATTACCTCGCATCGCAGTTTCTTCTCTTCACTTTGAGCCTGCCCCTACAGGGAATACTATTACATGCGCCAACAACTCCTCTTATCCTATTATGGGAGTTGGTAAGATCATTTTGACTACTGCTGATGGTAGTTCTTTCACTTTGTCAGATGCTTTATTTGTGCCAGGGATCAAGAAGAACCTGTTATCAGTTTCTGCATTAGCCAAGATTGGCTTGGTTGTGAAATTTGTTGATGATAGGTGTACAGTTCATGATCTGTCAAATGGCGATGTGATTATTGCTTTTGGCATTTTATGTCGTGGGCTGTATAAGCTCATAGACAATGAAAGATGTGTAAATGATTTGGCATGTGCAATAAATGATTCTCAGGCTATGTCAGATGCAAAGCTTTGGCATGCATGCTTTGGTCATCTGAATTTTGCTAGTTTGCTACACCTGTAGAAATCTGAAATGGTGTCCTCTTTGCCCAAACTTGAGGCACCTGGAAAACATGTTTGTGAAGGCTGTATTTTGGGCAAAATGCAGCGTTTGTCCTTTCCAAAAGATGGTTCACTTCGGGCTACTCAAAAATTGCAGCTTGTACATATTGATGTTTGTGCTCCTATGCAGACACCTTCTGTTGGCAATTATCTCTACTTCGTGACTTTCATCGATGATTTTTCCAGGCATGCATGGGTATATCCATTGAAGGCAAAGTCCCAAGTGTTCATGTGCTTCAAAAAGTTTTTGGTTTTGGCTGAAAATATGTCAGCATGTAAAATGGGCACCCTTCGTTCTGATCAAGGGGGGAATATATGTCTTCTAATTTTAATGCATTTCTGGCTGAACATGGGATAAAACACCAGTGTACAGTGCCATATACACTTCAATAGAATGGAGTTGCTGAACGAAAGAAAAGGTCACTCATGGCGATGGCGAGGTGTATGGTCAAGAGTCAGGCTTTACCACATAGTTTCTGGCTTGAGGCTGTCATGTGTGCAGCATATGTACTGAACAGGTGTCCCACTAAAGCACTGCATTCTATCACTCCATATGAGGCTTGGCATGACCGCAAGCCATCTGTTGCTCATCTGCATGTTTTTGGTTGTTTGGCATATGCATTAGTCCCTGAACAACATCGCAGAAAATTGGATGATAAAGCAGTAAAATGTATTTTTGTTGGGTACAGTTTTGAAAGTAAACGCTATCGTCTGTATCATCCACAGATTAAACACATTGTGGTTAGCGGTGATGTTGTTTTTGTGGAAGATGCTATTCAACCATTGCTTTCATGTACTAAGGAGACATCTGTTAGCTCCAGAGACATGTATGATACTTTTCTGCCTCTTTTTACAGGTGGACAGTCTAGTGCTGGTCCTAATGAGGCAACTTCTCAGCCTTTGTAGGTTTCATGTGATGATGCAGATAATTCCATTTCTGATGCAGATGTACATGATGCACTTATTGATGAGAGAGCTGATATTGAGCAGGCAAGAACTATGCCGAAATGGCTCGTGTAGACCTTGTGTGACAACAAATTAGATGCACCTTTGTCATATCGTACTCGTTCAGGCTCTCATAGTGCCTCTTTTGCATTAGATTGCTATGCTATGGCTGCATCTAGTCTCTGTGATGAGAATGAGCCTGTTTCGTTTAAAAAATCACAAAATTCAGAAAATTGGATGGCTGCTATGCAATCTGAATATGATGCTATAATGAAGAATGGTACTTGGTCTTTATGTGACTTGCCTCTTGGTAAGAAGGCCATTGGCACTAAGTGGGTATACAAGCTGAAGCATAAACCGGATGGTACAGTTGACAGGTATAAGGCTAGGCTTGTTGCAAAGCGTTATGCATAGGAAAGGAGGCATTGATTTTGATGAGACCTTTGCACCTAGATGCCAAATGACTACTGTTTGGAGCATCTGTGCACTTGTAGCTCATCATGGTTGGAATGTACATCAGTTGGACATTAAAATAGCATTTTTGAATGGTGACGTGCATGAAGAAGTGTATGTTTTTCAGCTCCGTGGCTTTGTGCAAAAATGGCATGAAAACCAGGTGTGCAGGTTAAAGAAGGAATTATATGGTTTAAAGCAAGCACCACGTGCTTGGTATGAGAAGATACATGCCTATCTGATTGCACATGATTTTGAGAACAGTCCAATTGAAAGCACCTTATATGTTAAGTGTGCTAATGATGTGCTTCTGATCATTGTTGTCCATGTTGATGACATGCTGCTCAGTGGTCCTATTGAGAAGCATATTGCTGATTTTAGGGCTGATTTGCATGCCTCATTTGAGATGTCTGATTTGGGGCATTTGTATTTGGGCATTCAGTTTATGCAAGTTGATGGTGGAATGGCTTTGTGTCAAACGAAATATATTGACACATTATTGCAGCATTTTGGCATTGAAGACTGTAAGCCTATTGCCACTCCTATGGAGACAGGCTTATGATTGAGTCTTCATGATGCTGGAGATGCATTTGATGTTGTTCTCTATCAGCAGGCTGTTGGATGCTTGATTTACTTATGCATTACTCGGCCAGATATTCAGTTTGTTGTCTCACACATGAGCAGGTTTATGCATTACCCAGGAGTCAAGCATTGGCAAGCAGTTAAGCCCATCTTTCGCTATTTGAGTGGTACTCGACTACTTGGATTGTTTTATCCCAAGGGGGGTCACTACCGTCAGATTTGCATGCTTTTTCTGACTCTAATTGGGTTGGTTGCTATGACACTCGTGTGTCCACTAGTGGCTTTTGCTTCATGCTTGGTAGCTCATGTATATCTTGGTTGAGCAACAAGCAGCCTACTGTGGCCACTTCTAGTTGTGAGGCTGAGTATAGGGAAGCTTTCACAACGACTGTTAAGTGTGTGTGGCTCAGATGCCTTATGGCTGATTTGGGTGTTGGTCAGACTTCTGCCACCACCATCTTCACTGACAGTCAGAGCGCATTGGTAGTTGCGAGGAACCCTATGTTCCTTGCTCGCACTAAGCACATTGAGGTGCATTATCACTATGTCAGGGAGAGGTTCTCTACTGGGGAGATCAGCTTGGCATATGTGCCCACGCAGGAGAAAATTGCACCGGGGCACTTTTTTCCCTCTTTAGGAGGTTTCTTTCCCCCAGCTTGTATATATGCCTATTGCCCTAATGGGCTACTTATCTTTGTACATTATCTAGTACTACATTCAGTATTGTGTGTTGTGATCCAAGCTTCTTCTTCCTTGTGTTGTTCGCGTGCTTCCGTAGACGTCTAACTCCAACAGGAATCATGTCATGAAATGAGTGAATATGAACAACAAATTTATTATTGATTGAAACAATAGTTGTTTGTGGGGATGGGGAATAACTAAGGGCATCAGCTACAACATTAGCTTTGTCAGGCTGATATTGAATCATAGGCTGAAAATCTTGTATGAATGAATCCCATTTAATGTGTCTCTGAGAAATCAATGGTTGATTTAATAAATGTTTAATAGCCTGTTGGTCCGTTTTGATTAGAACTTCAGAACCCATAAGGTAATGTTTCCAAATTTTTAAAGCATGCACAACAACTAAAAGTTCCTTATCATATGTACTGTAATTTGTTTCAAAAGGTGTAAGTTTCCTACTTTCAAATGTAATAGGATGGTCATTTTGCATTACTACAACACCTATACCTAAACCACTAGCATCTGTAATTACATGGAAAGGTTCTGCAAAATTTGGTAATTGCAAAGTAGGTGCATGTTTGAGTTTTTCAAAAGATTGTTGTTGTGCTACTTCCCATGCAAATTTTAACTTTTTCTTCAATAATAATACGAGTGGAAGTGCTAAATAAGAAGAAGCTTTTACAAACTTTCTATAAAAACTAACTAACCCTAGAAAAGAGCATACATTATTCATAGATTGAGGTACATGCCATTCTTCAATTACTTTGATTTTCTTTGGATCTACATGAATGCCTTGACTAGAAACAATATGTCCTAAATAATCTAATTCTTTTTGAAAGAAATAACTCTTTTCAAGATTGGCAAAAAGTTTATTTTTGTGTAACAATCAAAGACAATTGCTAAATGATTTTCATGATCATTATCATTCTCACTATAGACAAGTATATTATCAAAAAAAACAAGAACAAAAGCTTGGTAATCAAGGAAAATGTTATTCCTCATATGGGCAAATGAAGCAGGTGCATTGGTGAGCCCAAAAGGCATTAGCATGAATTCAAAATGACCAGTTTGAGTTCTAAAGGTAGTCTTGTAAATATCATTTTGTGTCACACTTATCTGATGATACCAATATTTAAGATCAATTTTGCTAAAGACACCTAATCCATGAAGTTTATCTAGCAAATCATCTATCCTAGGAATAGGATATCTATTTTTAATTGTGATCTTATTTAGTGCTCTATAGTCAATGCACATCCTATAAGTCTTGTTCTTCTTCTCTACTAAAAGAAGAAATGCTTCAAAGGGAGAAGATTCAAGAACTAGGTCTTATAAGTTCTTTGTGAAGTAAATTCTTAACTTGATTAGCTATTTCTTGTTGATGTAAAGGTCCATGGCTATAAGGTGCTTTATGGGGAGGAGAACTACTAGGAATTAAGTCTAATAAAATGGTCAAGTGATCCCCTAGAAGGTGGTACTTTAGAAGGAAAATTAGCCATAAAAAAATCCTTATAGGAATCCATAAATGATTTATGTGCATTAGGAAGTGTATTTTGTGTAATCAACTATGCTATTGACAAAAAAAATACATCAGTTGTAGCCTTTCCTAAATGCATGTTTTACTTGAGTATGAAATGGATGGAAGTCATGCATTGCAGACAAAGAAATATCTTGATTGTTAAACTTAAAACTCATTGTGTGTGTGTATGATAATCAATGCATGGATTATAATGGTGACGAAAAGGCATACCAAGTATAACATCATAAGACTGTAGAGGAGCAATTAAGAATGTGTGTTCATCTATGTATGAATCTATACAAATCTGAATGTTATGCACTTCACTTGTAAAAATTATGTCTATTTCCTTGAAATGCAGCCTTAACTTTATACATAGAAGGAAGTGGGTTTAATTGGAGATCTTGCACTAGTGTATGAGAAATAAAATCATGTGAAGTACCATCATTATGTAAAATATTAACAACTTTACCATTAATGTACTTGCATGCAAAGTAAAGAATGAATAGAAATTGCATTACCCAAGGTACATAGATCTTTTCCAATGCTTCTTCAGTCCAATCAGGTTGAATGTCTTCAAAATCACCTCCATGTTGTGAACTTGAGCTCTGACAGGCTCCATGTTGTTAGTTCAAAACGTACATTTAGCTTAAGTATGACCAAACTTACCACAATGCTAGCAAGTGATACAAGGCCTCTTTTGTTGAGCATGCATCATCGTAGTGTGAAGGGCTGGAGGTTTTGTAGGTTGTAAAGGGGTTGGCATGGGTACTAATGAGAAGTTGGATTGAGGAGGGCATTGGAAAGTAGGTGGGCATCGAAAATTAGGTGGGTGCTGAAAAGTAGGAGAAGAAAGACTAGTGAAGGGATGCTTGAAAGGAAAATTGGGCTTGATTGTTTGTTGTCGTTGACGTGTTTGTTGTAAGCGAATGGACTTGGTAATGGATTGAAACTCCTTCTCAGCATCATATGCAAAAGAAACAGCTTCATAGAGGGTCATGGGATGTAGTGTGTTGAGCTTGGCTTGGATTGCCATCTCCAAACCATCTTCATACTTCCATTGCAAGGTATCTTTAGGAATCGTTTCAAGTGAATGAATAAGTAGTAATCATTGCCAAAAACGTCTGGTGTAGGTAAACACAGTATCTCCATCTTTCCATCCAAAAGTTGTCCATGATCGATGAGCATGTAAGCAAAACTCAGGAGGAAGGAAGGTTTCCTTGATATTTTCTTGAAATGAAACCCATGTGGTGGGGCGATCGGTGCTATGCCACAAAACATTCCACCATAATTGGGCCTTACCCACCAAATAATTCCTAAACCAAATGGTAAGAAAGTAATTGGAAATAAATGTGTTTATAAAGTGAAGAAGCTTGCAGCTGGAAGTATAGCCAGATACAAAGCTAGACTGGTGGTGAAAGGCTATGCCCAAACTTATGGCATAGATTATGATGAGACATTCAGTCCAGTAGCTAAGATGTCAACTATAAGGACAATCATTGCTATTGCAGCTTCAAAAGGATGGACCCTAAGTCAATTGGACATAAAGAATGCATTCTTGAATGGATACATATCAGATGAGGTATACATGGAACAACCTCAAGGGTTTATAGATTCCAGGTATCCAAATTTTGTTTGCAGGTTGAGAAGAGCATTGTATGGATTGAAGCAAACTCCAAGAGCATGGAACTATAGACTGGTGAAATATCTCAATGAACTTGGATATCAAAGTTCAAAAGCAGATCCAAGTCTACTCATCAAAAGAATAGAGGAAGGTACAATCTACATTTGTATCTATGTAGATGACATTATAATCACAGGTACTTCAGATGAAGGAATCAAGGAGGTAAAGAGATTACTTGAAAAAGAATTCAAGATCAGTGATCTAGGAAAGTTGTCATACTTTCTTGGAATGGAAGTCACTTATACAGATCATGGCATATATGTATCACAAGAAAGGTATCTTCTGAATCTATTGAAGAAGTTTGATATGGAAAATTGCAGAGAAGCTTCAACTCCACTTGAAGTTAATCACAAGTTCAGTAAATATGATGGTGCAAAATACAAAGATATGAGGAAGTATCAATCTCTTATGGGTAGTTTGATTTATGCTACACTAACAAGACCTGATCTTAGTTATGCAGTGGGAGTTTTGTCACAATTCATGCATTGTCCAAAGGACCCATATTGGATTGCAGGTCAAAGAGTTCTTAGATATATCAAAGGAACTATGAAGGAAGGATTATATTATCCTTTTACATCAGATTTGAAGTTGAGAGCATATAGTGACTCAGACTGGGCAGGTAATCAAGATGACAGAAGATCAACTCATGGTTACATGATATATATTGGTGATAAGCTTGTAAGTTGGTGTTCAAAGAAACAACATACAGTAGCATTATCATCAACTGAAGTTGAGTACAAAGGACTTGTGGAAGCAGCTAAGGAGGTTATATGGATGCAAACACTGTTCAAAAGCTTGGGCATTGATCAGGGTATTCCTAAAATACATGGAGATAATATGAGTTCACTTTATCTTGCAGCAAATCCAGTATTTCATGCAAGAACAAAACATATAGAGATACATTATCATTTCCTGAGAGAAAAGGTAATGGAGAAAGAAATTGAAGTGAGAGTACATTTCTACAAAAGATCAGATAGCAGACATAATGACAAAGAGCTTGGATGGTGTGAAGACCAGCAGATTCAAAAGCATGGCAGGAGTAAAACAAAAGAAGATGATATGAAGAAACAGAGAATGTCAAATAGTGATTGAGGGGGAGCTGTTGGAGAAACAATCACTAATTGGACATATATTTGAAGGTCAAATATTAGGAAGAAAACCACATGCCTATGTGAAGGGACAAATTCACAAGTGTATTATATTTGTAAAGTTAGTTGACTTTAGTTCTAGAAGTTTTTTAAAAATCACGTGAATAAGAAAATCTATATAAGTTAGTTTGTGTCAACTGACGCGAGAGAGGGAAGACAATGAGAGAGTGAGTTAGAACTCATTTTGTATGACTGAAAATAGTCGGGCTTTTGTATGTGAGAAAGCACCTGTGTATTTCTGAGTTTTCATAGCTATGAGAAGAACTGAGTAAAGTTCTGTGTATGAGACTCTCTCCATCATCTCCATGTTTTACTCTGTGATGAGTTTAAAAGTTCAAGTTTTATAAGCAGCTCGATGCCTGGCATCGAATCTCTGCTGATAAGTCATATCTTTCATTTATCTTTTTCATTCAGTGCTGAAGTGTTTGCAAATCATGACATTGTTGGAGCAACTCGATGCTTGGCATCGAATTCCAGTTGATAAGTCATATTCTAAGTGTGCATGAAGTCACCTATTGTTTTGGTATCTGAAAGCTTCAGGTTTTATGCGGGAAGTCGATGCCTGGCATCGAATCCCTGCTAAAAAGTGGCTAAAAACACCCCAAGTCGATGCCGGGCATCGAATTGTCGTTGCAAGTCGATGCCAGGCATCAAATTCCATTTTTAGACAGGCGCTTTTTACTAAAACAGGAAGAATTTCCAATTTTGGCAGTTATACATAGTCATCTTGTGAAGGCCATAACTTGAGTTCTAGAGATCCGTTTCAAGCATATGATAGCTTTTTGGAAAACTCTACTTTTCTAGTTTCATCCACCAAAATATCTTGGAGAAATTATATTTGAGCTAAGAGAAATTAGCAAAATACTGAAGGTATGTCATTTCAGTGACTAGGAAATTCTGAAGAAGTAAAGTTCTTGGTTTTGGCTATCATTTCTCAAAGTTTGGAGTGGCAATGAGTTAATGGTGACCATAGAGGTGTTCTAGTGTCACATTAATTCATTTCTTGTGGTGTTTCATACATCAATAGCATAGATGATACACCTAGATTGGGTGAGAATCCAACTCCTAATCAGTTAAGGAACTTTAGAGAGTGGAATGAGAGAGATAAGAGAGTCATCTTCATACTATCTTAGCACATAAACAATGCCATGATAGCGCATATACAAGATTTAGATACCACCATGAAGGTATGGGAAAGCTTAGAAAGAATTTACTCCACTTTGATGGCAATGAAGCCCAAGCACTCTATGCAGGTAAAGGTAGAGGTGGAGGAAGGAACTAGAGGAAGAGGAAGGCAAGGGAGATGATCAAATGGTGATCCTAATCAAGACCAAGGAATAAAATATTCTTCATCAATAGGAAGAGGCACATTCAGAGAAAGAGGTGGAAGGTCAAACATGATAGAGACAACCACAACTTAGAAGGTTGCTTCATATGTGGCAAGCATGGCTACTATGCAAGGGAATGCTACGAAAGGGAGAAGAAAAATTAAACTTACATAGGACAAGGTAATTAGGCATCTACTGCAAATGAGAATATGAGTATGCTAAATATGATGCAGATGAGTGACTACAAGACAAGAGGGTCAAACACATGGTACATTGTGAGATGGAGGGGGAGAGTACTTCTCCCATGAGTTCTCTGATGTTTTGGATACAAATGACATCAAGAGACAAATCACATGTAGGTATATACCACATCGAAATGGTGTGACAAAGAGCAAGAATAGGTACATTGGGGAATGCACTAGGGCAATGATGAAGGAGATGGGTATGCCTGATTTCTATTGGGCTAATGCAACAATCACTCCAATATACATCATGAACAAAGCTCAACATCAAGTATACATGCTACCACACACTATGAAGCTTGGTATAATAGTAAGCCAAATGTATCATACTTGACAGTCTTTGGTTGCACATGTTATGTATTGATTTCAATTGAATTAAGGAGAAATCTTAATGATAGATAAGAAAGATGTGTCCTTATAGAGTATGTAGGTGCAAAAAAGGGTTATATATGATATAACCCCACATGAAAGGAGCTAAATATATCAAGGGATGTCAAATTTGATGAGCTTTTGACTTGGTATGCTTCAAATCTATCCATGCAAGGTAATGAAGATGAAGAAAGGAAGAGTTCAAGGGAAGAACCAAAAAACATGGTCCTTAGTGGACCAAAGGATTCAAGTATTCATCCATCATGGAATGGAGGAAGTCCTACATCAAGCCAAATTAGTGATACAAGGAGCAAAGGTAAGGCCAAAATAATAGAGATGAAAGAAGATGAAGATTTATGGATTGAGCTCAAAACAACCCATCATGAAAAGAAGGGCGAGGGCTCAAATGTCAACAACAAATATCCAAACCAATGCAATGGTGAGGTAAGACGATCTGATAGGGTAAGGCATCTACTTGAAAGACTTACCTATGACTCATTTATGGTTAGACACTATGCTTATATTGTTGGAGTTTGATGTCTATGGAAGCACATGAACAACACAAGGAAGAAGAAGAAGCTTGGAGCACAACACACAATACTAAATGTATTAATGTACAAAGATATGTAACCCATTAGGGCAAAAGGCATATATACAAGCGAGGGAAAAAACCTCTTAAAGATGAAAAAGTTCCCCGGTGATCCTAGTGTGTTCACACACATCACTACCTAAATATATCACCAAATACCCCCTGGGAGTGATGCGGCGAACAAGAAACCGCCACTCATGTATAAGGAAGTGCCAAGCTATGTGGAATCAATCCACAAAAGGAAGTAAGCCCAAAGCTTTGTGGAAAGCTTCAAACTTCTCCCTAGGTAGAGCCTTCGTGAAAAGGTCTAGAATGTTCTCTTGTGTGGGCACATATGCCAAGCCGATCTCTCTAGTAGAGAACCTCTCCCTGACATAATGATAATGCACCTCAATGTGCTTAATGCGAGCATGGAACATAGGGTTTCCCGCAACTATCAATGCCCTCTGAGTGTCAGTGAAGATGGTGGTGGCAGAAGATTGACCAACACCCAAATCATGTCATCAACATGCACAACAATGATATGAAGCACATCATTTGCATGCTTAACATATAAGGTGCTCTCAGTTGGATTGTTCTCAAAGCCATGAGCAATGAGATAGGCATGTAGCTTTTCATACCAAGCATGTTATGCTTGCTTCAACCCATAAAATGCCTTTTTCAACCTACACACCTAGTTTTCATGCCCTTTCTGCACAAAGCCACATGGCTAAAAAACATACACTTCTTCATGCAAATCACCATTTAGAAATGAGGTTTTGATGTCCAACTAATTTACATTCTAATCATGATGAGTTGCAAGTGCACAAATGCTATGAACCATAGTTATTCGACAAGTAGGAGCAAAGGTCTCATTGAAATCAATGCCTCTTTCTTGAGCATACCCCTTTGCAACAAGCCTGGCCTTATACCTGTCAATTGTTCCATCAGGCTTGCGCTTCAGCTTGTATGCCCACTTAGTGCCAATGGCCTTCTTGCCAAGAGGCAAGTCACATAAAGACCAAGTACCATTTTTCATGATAGCATCACATTCTGATTGCATAGCAGCCATCCAATTTTTAGAATTTTGTGTTTCATCAAACAAAACAAGCTCGTTCTCATCAGAGAGACTAGAGGTAGCCAGAACATAGCAATTTGATGCAAAAGAGGCACTATGCGAGCCTATATGACAGATGTGCATCTAATTTGTTGTCATGCAAAGTTTGCACCAGCCATTTTGGCATAGTTTTTGCCTCCTCAATATTATCTCTCTCATCAACAAGTGCATCATGTAGATCTGCATCAGAAATGGAATGATCTACATCATCACATGAAAAGTATAAAGGCTGAGAAGTATCATACATGTCTTTGGAGCTAACAAATGTCTCCTTAGTACATGAAAGTAATGGCTAAATAGCATCTTCCACAAAACAAAACATCACGGTTAACTAGAATGTGTTTAGTCTGTGGATGATACAGATGATAGCCTTTGCTTTCAGAATTGTACCCAACAAAAATACATTTCATTGCTTTATCATCCAATTTCCTACATTTTTGTTTAGGCACTAATGCATATGCCAAACAACAAAAACATACAGGTGAGCAACAGATGGCTTGCCACCATGCCAAGCTTCATATGTAGTGATAGACTACAATGCCTTAGTGGGACACGTGTTGAGTACATATGTTGCACACATGACAGCCTGAAGCCAGAAACTATGTGGTAAAGCTTGACTCTTGACCATACACCTCGCTATCTCCATGAGTGACATGTTCTTCTATTTAGAAACTCCATTCTGTTGAGGTGTATACGGCAGTATACACTATCCATGTTCAGCCAGAAATGCTTTAAATTCAGAAGACATATATTCCCCCCCTCGATTAGAATAGAGGGTGCCGATTTTACATGCTGATAAATTTCAGCCAAAACCAAAAACTGTTTGAAGCACATAAACAATTCGGACTTTGATTTCAATGGATATACCCATGCATGCATGGAAAAATCATGGATGAAAGTCATGAAGTAAAGATAGTTCCCAAAAGAAGGTGTCTGCATAGGACCATAGACATCACTGAAACAAGCTGCAAATTTTTAGTAGCTCGAACTAAACCATATTTTTGGAATATTGAACCCTGCATTTTACCCAAAATATAGTGTTCACAAACATGTTTACCAGGTTCCTTGAGTTTGGGTAGAGAGGACACCATTTCAGATTTCTTTAAGCATAGGAAACTAGCAAAATTCAGATGACCAAAGTCTGCATGCCAAAGAGTGCATGCAAAGCTTTGCATGTGACATAGCATGAGAATCATGTACTGCACATGCTGAATCATTCACAGATCTTTCATAGTCTATGAGCTTATACAACCCAGAACATAAAATTCTAGAAGCAATAATGAGGTTGCCATTTGACATATCATGAACTATACATTTGTCATCAACAAATTTCACAACCAAGCCAATCTTGGCTAAAGTTGAAATTGATAATAGATTCTTCTTGATCCCTAGCACAAATAAAGTTTTTGATAATGTAAAAGAACTACCGTAAGTAGTAGTCAGAATGATCTTACCAACTCCCATGATAGGATAAGAGGAGTTGTTGGCACATGTGACAGTATTCCTTGTAGGGGCAGGCTCAAGTGAAGTGAAGAAACTGCATTGCGAGGTAATATGTTTGGTTGCCCCAGTATCAAACATCTGACTCTACGACAGACATACACTGCTCATGAGAAGATGGATCAAAACTAAAAAGAGTAGTAAACGCCCATTCTTCATTCTACACAAGATTAGGAGACCCTGTTTTTTGGTGTAGAGGCCTCTGCAACGACCATTCTAGCCTCTTTCTTCTTTGCCTCTTGGCTAGCCAGTTTTGGCCAACTGTTTCTGACATAATCATTTGCTTTACACTACTTGCAAACAATTTTTGCTTTTTTTGTTTTCTTCTCATCTTTGTCATCCTTCTTTGATTGTGCCGAATTGGCAGATTTTTGCTTACTAGTGAAAGATCTCCATTTACCTTTTCCCTTCTAACTAGCCAAGAAAGCTTGATCTGCAACACACATAATGGACTTGTTCTGCCTAGACTGATCTTCCTACAATAGAACGAAGACTAACTCCTCAAATGTCAAGGCATGTGGATATCCTTTCATCATCAAACGAAGAGTAGAAGCACAACTCTGGTATGAATCAAGAAGATAATTCAGAATAACTTGTGAATTGTCATGCAAGACTTCATCAACAAAAATCAACTGTTCCTTTAAATCTTTGATCTTTGTGAGAAAACTATCCATGGAATCTCCTTCATTCATGTGCTCACTCTCCAACTATTTCTGGAGGGAAGCAACAGGAGCCTCATTCCTTGCATGGTATAAAGTGGTAAGTGTATCCAAAGCATCTTAGTTGTTATGCAAGAGTGAATATGAGGAATAATGGCATGTTTGATAGATAAGGCTATCAATGCATGTGTGTGAGCATCTCTGCCATCCCAACAAATTTGCTGTAATAGGTGTAGCAAGAACCACAACATGAACAGGAACATGAAGGATATCATCATCTTCAACACCATCTACATCACCTTCAACAACTGTGTTTGCAAGTGCAATAGGACGTTTTTCAACATCATGCACAATATTCCACTGTCCTTTTACAACCAATACATGATGCATCATATAAGCCCATAATGGTTAATTGATACCGTCCAACTCATCCTCAACATCCAACATTCGGAATACATCACTGCTTTCAGCCATGGCCACTAGCTAAAATACATTGATGCAAAAAATTGGGTGTATCTCAAAAAGTTGAATAGATCTACCTTGTCAAGTTCTACTAAACCTACAGAAGACTTTGAGACACTTATATTGACGAACCAAAACCTATATATATCTTTGGCACAGAAAGATGAAATTGCCTACACAAGTGCTATGATAGTGCCTTCGAAGGCTAAAACGAGCTCAGATCACAATTTTGGCACCAGAAAAAAAAGCTATTTTGATCTCATAATCAAGCTAATTATGCTCACAAAATTTTGTATGATTCTGAGACTATGATCGGAGGGGTGTTGATGATGCCCTAAATGAAGTGATGACTTGCTCACCAATTGTTGGATTTTGATGTCTACAGAAGCACATGAACAACACAAGAAGAAGAAGAAGCTTGGAGCACAACACACAATACTGAATGTATTACCACTAGAATATACAAAGATAAGTAACCCATTAGGGCAATAGATGTATATACAAGGTGGGGGAAAAAACCTTCTAAAGAGGGCAAAAAGTGCCCCAACAGTCCTAGTGTGTTCACACACATCATTACCTAAATATATCAATATATATTAGTAAAGGCCTTGAAGAACCCACATGAAGAACCCACATGAAGAACCCACATGCTTTGAAGAAGACAAAAACATGTAGAGAATGGAAAAAAGATTGGGAGGATAATCACACTTGAAGGAAGAAGGATATGAAGGTAATTGGAAACAAGTGGGTTTATAAGGTAAAGAAGCATTTGGATGGTAGTATTGCTAAGTATAAATCTAGGCCTGTAGATAAAGGCTTTGCTCAGACATGTGGAATAGACTATGAAGAGACATTTAACCTTGTGGATAAGATAACCACCATCAAAACCATCATTTCTATTGCATCAAGCAAGCATTAGAAGATGTATCAACTTGATGTGTAGAATGCATTTATGAGTAGAGAGCTAGAGGAGGTTGTGTACATGGACCAACCATTAGGGTTTGAAGAAAAAATTAGAGATGATCATGTTTGTAGGTTAAAGAAAGAATTATATGGTCTCAAGCAAGCCCCTAGGGCATTGAATCAAAGGCTTGTAGACTATTTGATCAGTTGTGGATATAATCAACGCAAAGAAAATACATGAGTGTTTTGCAGGAAAGAAGGTTGTTGGTATTCTAAGGTCTTGATACCAAATGTTGGAAGTTGGGTGGGCCACAACAACAATAAATCACAGGTTTACATGATCTTCCACCAGATGAACCTTAACATACACACCTTAAGGCTTAGAAGGAGATGAGTGAGAGATAGAGAGAGAACAGACATGATTTTTAAGTGTAATGGCAAGCGATGAGGCTCACCTACACTATCACTATTCTAATGTCAACTTACAATGTGTGAATATGATACAAACTAACAATATCTAAATCTAGGTAAACATAGGAACTAGAAATAAGAGATTGTGTGCCTAAGAGGTATGAAGAGTGTGTGATTGAGAATATGGAGAATACAAATAGTTTATAATTGTTTTATTGCAAACCCAAATTTTGATCAACCTAAATCAAAGATGAGTGATGTAGGAAGTAAGAACGGAAATAGACTTGCTACTCACAGTAACTCAACAACTAATGCTGATGGTATGCTGGAACAAACTCTTCCAGATGTCTCCAGATGTAGAGCACACCTCTGCCAAGTGTGTGAATACTCCCTCCAAGAGGGCCTCTAAGATCTCCTCCTAGCTTGAGAAGATTGATCACCTCCTCCAAGTGTGTGAGACTCCTACTTGATTTCCTTGAGAGGAGTGCTTGTGTGATGATAAACAATAAGCAAGGCTCCTTCTTTTACAACCTTGTAGCTATGTGAAAAGCACACCATGAAAAAACAAAAGCTATGAAAATGCGTTCATAAATCAGTGCCAACTTTTGTAAGTAGAAAAACACAAAGAAAAAAAAATCTATTGCAAAATTGGATATCTAAAATGGAGATCTCACACGATGCTGTCCACTGGGATTGAACCTAGGCAGTTCGACATTGTTCTTTTATCATCTGATCTAGGCCAAGGCACCCATGCGCTTTCTTGTAAACTATTGTAGAGCAGCTGCTACTTAATCTGACTCCACTATCATGTATTGACAGTGATTTGAAGAGTACATATTATTACATTGTTTCCAAAAATCCCCCCTTAAATGTCACAATGATACAAGGTTCAATAACCTGCAAAACTTTCGATGTCTACAAATATCTCTAAGCTGATTTCCATTGAATCTTGAGTTGACTGTGTATGAACCTGGATACTTGAGAAACTGCAACATGAATTGATGGAGACCTCCAAATCTCCAATGCCAAGTCTACATTGGCTTAAGAAAACTTCTATGACAAGTATAGATAAGACTTTAACCAATTTCTTCAAAACATTTCAAGTCTAAGACTGAAACATACTTCCTTCTTCAGATTTTGAACTAATGTTCTTCTTCAACAATCTACCTAAAGTTTCAACTTCATTACATGCAAATGCCATGGATTATGACTCTCCAAATTATACAAGAACCTTCACGTGATCCTTGCACAACCTTTAGAAACAATAAGCCTTTGATTCAACTGATTAATCTACTGATTAATCATTAAGACCAAAAGTATATCTGAAATTAATGTTCAAAAATGGCGACTTTGACATAGGTGACTTTGAACACTGATTTCTCACAAACTAAAACCCATTTTGTGAATGCTTTTAGCCATAGCTTCCTTACCTCTCAACTTAGATTTTGAATTCTTAAACACAAAAAACTTTACACCAACCATTGAGATCTAAGCAAAATATTGATCGATGATATGCACCATTTTTGAGTCTGCACTTTAGATAGTTGACATATGAATGTTCCTATGAATCATTCACACACTAGGAGAGGAATTAGATCTTGAAACTTTAACCACAACTATATTAACTCTTGAATCAACTTTTGGTTATGTTTTAGACAAACAAGAATAATCAAAACAAACTGAAGACCAAGCACAAGAAAATGAACAAAAACAAGATCCTGAGAAAAAACAAAAGAAACCAAAGAGAAAACCTAAATACATCTTGATTTTAGAAATTGAGAGAAAAATAGATCCTATGGAGGTTTTAGATGACATTTTGCTTAAGAGTCAAGTGACTATGTCTTTAGAACAAGTTTTCTCTATTGCAAAGCCTGTTTTTAAAGATAACTTTATCGGCCTAATTAAATGGAAGAGGTTTCTGCTTAATCTAGATATTGAGATGCAAGATTCTCTAGATCAACATCAAGCTATGAATGAAGCCTTAAACTTTGATGAATCTGCTAAATAGGACCTTGATGATTATGAAGTAAATGTTAATAAAAATTTCTAAGGACCTATTCAACATGACCATGAAAATCATGAAAAAAATCCTGAAAGTCACTTTGAAAGAAAATTCTAGTCTAGAGATACATCAGAGATGCATGTTAAAATAGGAAATGATAAGAATGCTATCACTATAAATGCATTAGTAGATTCCAGCTCCGAAATCAATGTGATTTCAAGAGAAGTCTATGATAAATTTCGATGGCCCATAGATAAAGATTGTGTATGGCGTATGAGAACTGCATATAATGGTGTAGGTACCCTGTATGGAGCTTGTGCTAGTGTGCCCATATCCATAGGAGGAATCACAAAAGAATTTCACTTTTTTATTCAAGATAATTGCTCCTATGAAGTTCTCTTAGGTCAGCCCTTTATTTGTGAGAGTCGTATGGAAACTAAATACATGGACGATGGGTCTACGTATTCTAGAATTAAGTCTAAGGATGAAATGCGATCACTTCAAGTCATGATGGTTGGTGTGAATCATCCTAGGAATCGATTGTCAATTAGAAAGAAACCTATTGTTACTCAGGGTCATGAGCATGCTTGTAGTGATTGTGCACCTCGATTCATGTTTGGAGCTACATATGATCAAAATTTCGGTTAGAATCCATTGTTGAGTGGGACAACAATGGACATTGGTTCGACATCTCGCAACCAACCAACCTGTATAATAGTTTGTCACTTTGTTTCCACATTCTAGATTAGATTTTCTTCATAAGAGTCAATTGTCCAAGTCTTTTATCCAAAAAACGCAAAAAAAATTATAAAATCAACAAAATCATGGAACATGATGAGAACATTGAGCCTGTGATTGAGACATCTCATTGTTTCTCTACTCTTGAGGAGTTAGAGTTATGTCTTCAACAAAATTCTAATTCCCATATTCTTCTTCTTTCTTCCCTTGACGAGTATGCTCTAATCCAAGAGTATGCTTTCAATGTTGACAAGTGCTCAAAATTTAATCAAATTCATGATGCCTTAGTTAAAACAAAAAGTACAAAATTGTAGACAAAAAAATCAAACCCATAGCTCAACCATTACCCCAAGGAAGTAACGAAAAAATTATTGATGTGAAAAATGATCCAATTCTTCGAGATAAGAAAAACATAGGACATATATTCACGGAAGAGACAATCAAACAGGTGAAAATTGGTAGAGATGATGACTTTCTTTTGCCAGTAGAGAGAGATAACTTTGAGAGAGTCATACGTAGCCATGGAAAAGCATTTACTATGTATTCTCATGAGATTAGTTGCACAGATCCTAAGCTAGTTGCACCCATGATAATCTTTACTATTCCAGATGTTCCATGGAATCTTCGCCCTATACCAGTTCCAAAGGCTCACTTACTTGAGCTAATGAAACTATTGAAGGAGAAGATAAACATGAGAATTGTAGAGCCATCTTTTGCACCTTACTCAAATAGATGGTTCACTGTGCCTAAAAAGAATGGGAAACTACATTTTATTCAAGATCTACAACCTATTGAGGGCTATATTTTATATACCTCCTCTAACAATAATCTTATTCTATATATGTAATATGTTATTTATTTTATTTCCATTTGATAAGGATATGCATAAAATAAATATGGAAGATAGAAGTCAAGTGGGCCACACCACTGAAGATATGACTAGCTCTCCCTGTAGTAAAAGAGAAATGATCAATATAGAAGGGAAAAATAAAAGAGAGATGGATATTCTAGAATATCCAAGTATTTAAACGTTGTCCCACTCTCTTTAGAAGGAAAAACAAAAGTCTTTCCAAAGGCCCCATAGCCCCACCACACCTTTTTGAATTTTCAACAAAGGAAACCTTTTGTTTATGCATATATCTTATATTCTTGGGCCCCAAACTCAAAAGAATGATGCAAAAAAATTCGATGGATTGGACCCCTTTCATGCATTTGGAGGAGAAAATAACATATTTTTGTAATACAACCTCAAAATATCCAAGAAATATGTAAAAACAGGCTAAATATCACACCCTCCAAAGTCTAGAATCTTTTGGATCTTTGTAAAAAACTCCTATTCCACCACAAATGTAAAATATCTAGAAGATTCATCTCAAAATATCATCCCTAAATATCTCCCCAAAAGGCCTATAAAAGGACCCCTTGGTGAGGACTCCATGCTTGAAGCCAATCTCCAAAAGATGCTAGCATAAGATCTCACCTCAAAGGAAAGGATTTACATACATCAACATGCTCAAAAAATACCCCAAATTTTTCATTAAAGATTATAATGAGATACAAGGTGTAACTGCTATTCAACATCATATCAAAATCAAGCTAGAAGCAAAGCGAGTGGCACAAAAGCTCAGAAGGATCGGAACACTTCAACAAGAGGCTCTGCTAAATGAGGTAAATAGACTCATAAAGGCTAGTTTCATTTACCCTATATCAAATTCTGAATGGGTGTCTCCAGTAGTGGTTACCCCAAAGAAGAATGGTAAATAGAGGGTGTGTGTAGACTATAAACCCTTGAATGCAACAACCAAGAGAGAGCATTTCCAACTACCCTTCCAAGATGAAATTCTAAATGAAGTGGCAGGTCATTAAAGGTACACTGTATGTGATGGATACTCAGGGTACTTTCAAATTTGGATAGCTGAGAAGGACCAAAGGAAGACCACATTCATCATGCCATGGGGATGCTTTGCTTATCGAGTAATGCCTTTTGGCCTAACCAATGCACCTGCAACATTTCAAAGGTTTATGAAGTATGTTTTTCAACCATTCTTTGGATCATCAATAAGGGTGTACATGGATGACTTTTGCATATATAGCACTAGAGCTATGCATTGTCAAAAAGTCGAAGAAGGCTTAAAAAGATTGTATGAGCTTGGAGGTCAATTGAATCTTGATAAGTGTCATATTGCGAAGAAAGAAGTAGTTCTCCTTGGACATCTCATATCAGAAAAGGGGATTCAAGTTGATCCATCCAAAGTGGAAGCCTTATTGTCTCTACCTCCTCCAACAACAAGAAAGCAGACCCTCACTTTTGTACAAAAGGTACGCTACATCTCACGATTCATCCACCTTCTATCTGAAATCATATCCCCATTACAAAAGCTTGCACAAGATAGTGTCTTCGCATGGGAGGATACCCATAATGAATGTTTTGAAGAAATCAAAAGAGTACTCAGCACGCTACCCACATTGATGCCTCCAAACATGGGAGAGACTTTCTATGTGTGTCCAAGTGTAGGTGAAGAAGCAATCGAGTAGTCTTACTCCAGAAGGATATAAAGATATCTCACATGCGTCATGTTTACTTTGCTAGCAAGGTAATGAAAGAAAATGAGAAGAGATACACAGATGCAGAGAAACTCATGTATGCACTTATGTTTGGAGTAAGGAAGTAGTATTTAAACCTTGTCCCACTCTCTTTAGAAGGAAACAAAAGTCTTTCCAAAGGCCCCATAGCCCCACCACACCTTTTTGAATTTTCAACAAAGGAAACCTTTTGTTTATGCATATATCTTATATTCTTGGGCCCCAAACTCAAAAGAATGATGCAAAAAAGTCAAAATTTGGTGGATTGGACCCCTTCACGCATTTGGAGGAGAAAATAGCATATTTTTGTAATACAACCTCAAAATATCCAAGAAATATGTAAAAATAGGCTAAATATCACACCCTCTTGAGTGTAGAATCTTCTGGATCTTTGTAAACAACTCCTATTTCACCACAAATGTAAAATATCTAGACGTTTCATCTCAAACTATCATCCCTAAACATCTCCCCAAAACGCCTATAAATGGACCCCTTGGGTGCCCTCCAAAGGCAAGAAGAGTTGTATGCAGGTACACGATGTGGGTGTAGTGAGCACTCCAAACCTAGGAGAAGGAGTCTACCCTATGTCATTGTATTGAGAAAGCTATACAAGATCCTAATTTGTAAGTCCCCCATATCTTTGTAATATTTTCTATTTCAATCAAGTTCATTCTCCAATTCCTTCCATTTCCATTACCCTGAACCTTTGCTTATTCTATGCAATACACCCTCTCTTCTTCTCTCATTTCCTACTTCTTCCATCTTCCTTCCCTCTTCTCCATCATTCCCGAACCCATTGAAGATTGTGGTATCACCTGGCTCCTCTTGTCATTGAGAATCTCTTTCTTGTGAGTGTTTTGTGTTTTCGGTGTTGGTACTAAGAGGGCGGCATGGACAACCCCTGCCTTAAGGGTACTTGTGTAATGTTTGTGTGTTGGTACTAAGAGGGCAGTGTAGATCACCCCTACCTTAAGAGTACCTTTGTGTTGATTGTGTTTAAGTGTACTAAGAGGGTGGTGTGGATCACCCCCACCCGAAGAGTGCCATTGTATTTGTGTGACAAGACGGCGCGGACCACCCCTGCCTTGGCAGTGTTGTGTGTGTTTTTCATGTGAGTGATTTTGTAGGAGCCTGGTGTCCCTCATCTTCAATTCCATTCTCTGTTTATGAGCTGAGCATCAAGGAAGTGTTAGAGGCCATTTCCTTAATGCCCCTCTCACCATCAATAAAGTCACCATAAGGAATGTAGGAACATGACCCATTGTAGATGAGTTTGCTGAATCATTCTCAGGACATTCTATCTAGTCAATGGTTGTTGCTTGAATCTCCCATCCTTAAGTGTGTAGACTATTTTGTTAACAAACCTATTATATTGACTGTTGATACTACTCCTATTGGTATAGGTTGGGTCATATGTCAAGATGATAGTGAAGGGAATAGATATGCAATTAGGTTTGGGGCTAAAATTTTACATGAAACACAACGAAAATATCCACATATCAAACAAGAACTATGGGGTATGGTAACATCTTTAAAAACAGACAAAGAATATTTCATTCGAGCAAATGTCAAAGTTGAGACTGATTGTTTGCCTCTCATTGGAATGATAGCCAATTGTTCATCTCCTGATATAGCTATGCTTAGATGGATCTCATATATTAAGTTCATAAATCCTGAGTTAGTTCATATTTCAGGTAAGTCAATTTAGTTGCCAATATGTTATTGAGAGCTAGATTTGATGATGATCTTGAAAGTGATCTAATAAAGAATGTGAACTTAGTTGACTATGTTCCACATATATACGAGTATGAACAATTTCATGAGTGTGAGTACGAAGATGAATGGAAAGACATAGGAAAGTATTTGAGTACACTGCAACCATTACCTAGTTGGACTATGAATAGATGCTCTAACATTAGGAAACGAGCTTACAAGTTTTTCCTACGTAATGGTTATCTTTGGAGACAGGCTAAAAGTAAGGTTGTTAGAACAAGGTAAATTAAGACTTGATGATGCTATTGAAAAATTAAGAGAATTTAGAATGAAGAACAAGCATTATTTTGATAAAATCATCGATTGCATCCTAAACCGATAGAAGTAGGAGATTGGGTGCTCATTTATGATAGTACATTTGAATCTCAATATGATGCATGCAAAAAGCTCACTCAATGGTGGTTTGGGCCATACATTGTATCAAAAGTCCACAACAATGTTATGTATGCTCTTTGTGAATTAAATGGTGTTGCATTAAAAACTTTGATTGTAGGTTAAAGGATAAAGCTATTCAAAAAACGTGATAATGACAAGTACATTTTGGATGAGGACATTGAAGAAGATGACAACAATGAGGCCGGTTCATAAACAAGAGTATCCAAAAAAAAGAATATCATTTCTTTTTCAAGTTCATGTTTTTTCAATTTCATTCCACTTTTTTTTTTCATTCTTGCTTGTTTCCAATTTCACTTCATGCATGTTTCTTTTCAATCCTTGCATTGCATTGCATATCCACACCACTTGAGTAAAATGGGCAAATGACGATTTCTCTACTTGTGTAAAATTGTATCTTAAGTAGTTATTTATCTACTAAGAAATCGATTATAATCCAGGGTTATGGAAAGATAGGGCATATAGACTTGGAGGTTTATTTTGGTAGCATGAATTTCATATATAAACATGCATAGATATCCTATATCGAGAGCATAATTGTTGAATTCCTAGCTTCTACTACTGCATGTTTCTACATCCTTAGTCCACCTCACAACACTTGTATCAAAGTTTAAACGACTGTTCTCCATCATCAAAAATGGTTGTACCTTGTATCGGGGTTTAATATTTCCCTATCATAAAAAAAAGATGCTACATGTTATCAGGAAGTTTACACTTTCTTGCACCCCAAAAAAGTGATCATAACCATAAAGTCATCGAATCATCATAAAAAAAAAGAGAGAGCAAGCCAAAGGAAGCTAAGGAGGCATAGTAGAATAAATCACGGGCTATATAGATAGATTTATGCATTAGTGGAGTTTAGTTAGATTTCCTTGCATGTTATTAGAGAAAGAGCATATTCATATTTATGTAGGAAAGGAGTTGATCTAAAATAAGCTAAAGATGAAAGATGTCTCTTGAAAATCCTAAATCTTTGTTTATAATCGTATTTAAGGTGGATTGCTTTATGAAAAAGGTACAAATTTTTCTTCAAGATGAGAGGAGCTGATGCCTAAAATGACTCAATACATCCACTTCCACTTCTTATTGATGCTTGTTTGTTTTCTTTCTTGTTGTCAGTGTTGCTTGTTCATTTGCATATATGTTGCCTATTTGTTCATGCATATTCATGTTGCCTTTTTCAATTCTTCCTTTCATGCAAATTTTGCTTCATGTCATAGTGCCTACTCATTTATGCATATGATCAATTTTTTCTTCCATATATTGGCTATAAAAGAATTTGATGCCTGGAACTTTTTGTTTTTCAAAAACACTAGAGTGGCGCTTCCGGAGGAATCGTAGGTATATTATTGGGGTGAATGTCATCGAGATTTTCTCTCCTCTCTCATTCATGAAGGCCTACAAGAAACACATTTCGTGAAGGTAGCACGAATTCCCTAAGAAGTCCAAGATGCATCAAGGATGTCAAAGGGAGTTCACATGCGAACTTTGGAAGAAATCAAGCAAATCCAGGGTAGCGGTCAAAGCTGATCAAATTTTGAAAATTAGGGAAAAAATTTCAATGCCTCCAAATCACATGAAAATTCATATACTTGTAAAGCCTATCAAAGGCAGTCTATAGCCTGAATTTCACATGTAAATGGATTTTCTAGCACATTGATATGCCATGTGCATTTTGTAAAAAATATAATTTTTCCACTTAGATCCTACAAAATCTTGTATAGGAATTTTTGTTAGCCATATGTTTTGACATTATAAAGATCATATGTGGCTACATATTTGTACATATTTTCAAGGCAATCAGAGCTTCCTAGGCACCTTAATGCCACCTTGCAAACTTCCAAATGTAGTTAAACTTGTATAAGGGAGATTCAGATGGAGTTTTTTCTACATATTCCTATAGGAGACCATTCAAAATATAGTCCTACAAATTTTTATTTTCATCAAAGGATATTTGAAGGTTCAAAGAGCACAAAATCTAGTTTTCAAGGTCACCATAGTTTCCTAGAATAAGAAAATTGAAGGCTTGAAGGATAACCACATGGCAAACAATGATTGAACCATGTTGTACAATCAAGATGAGCTCACATTCAAGGGTGGAGATGCACTAAAGCATAAACCAAGGAGGATCCATGAGTTTTTTTCATCGGATAAGCCTTTTTTATGGTCAAAGATCAATAATGCAAAGTTCATCCAAAAATAGTAGCTTATCTTATCCAAATTGATGCCAGCACTGATCCGACAGTCCAGATCAGCCCCTGATCCAATGGTGGAGAATGAATGCGCCTAATTTCCCCCCCTTGCCCTAGATATTATATAAAGAACCAATCCTACCCATCCATTTGATAAATCCAATGGTTGTAATCAAAAGCAACTGATCTTAGGACTGAGAGTTGATTTCTCTAGATCCAAGGGCCCAAATTCATTCAAAAAACTATAAAGACCCCCCTCCAAACTCATAGAGGAAAATTTGGAACGTCTTCCTTCTTTCAATAAATCTAATCTTCAGTGATCAATACTTGTATTTGAAACAAAAATCTCTGAACCCTTTTTATTAGCATTGTACACATGCCAATTAGCTTTCCCTGTCATTCCTGAGCTTCCCAAAATCTAGAATAAGGTTAGCTGATCTATCATAAAAACCTTGTTGAAAGCATTTTAAGATTCATAACCTTCTGCAACATAACAAGTATCTTCTTCTATCCCTCTACAACACTAATCTGATAGAACCTGAATCTTTGACTTACTTCTTCCAATGTATAAGAACTTTCACAAACAAAGGATAGATATCTGACTCATAAATAATCAAGATCTTCAAGACCTTCAAGATCATCCAAGATCATATAAGATCATACAAGATCATCCAAGATCTTACAAAATCATATGAGATCATCCAAGATCATACAAGATCATACGAGATCTATGATCTTCCCAACAAAATACATGTAGAATCTGCTCTCATCAAACCTTCATGACTGAATGTTTGATTTATTACCTGAATGTCTCAAAGTGTCCATGCTTCTTATAAAGTTGTAAAACTTTTCTTCAAACAAATCCTCCCCAAGAATCTGCAACTCTTACTTGAAACATAAGTGGGCAAACTTCTCACCTTGAGAACTCCAAAAGCTATAAGTTGATACTTCAAATCTTCATATTATACCCGGGTGAAATGTGACAATACCTGCTTGACTTTCTTTTGGCTAACTCCACTTCTCAATCAAGTGATAGGATGTGATGGAACACCTTTTTGAATACAAGCATGTATCCAAAAATCAAGACAATCATAGAAAATAGATTCTTTAACTGACTGGTACATCAAAAAATCTTAATTTTCTAAAGTTTTCTGAAAATACTGAATATGAGGTAACTTTTCCAAACATAAAACCTCTCTTCAAGTCTCCAATATCTGCTGTAAAAAACTCTTTTACCTCAAGAGTTAGATAAAGAAGAAATATACTACTCTCCAACTTGTCATATACCAAGTAGCTTTGTATTGACACTCCAAGAATTCTTTGAGGGAACATATAAGCTGCCTGCTCAAAATCTTCAACTTATACATAACTCATACACAAATGAGTCAAAACATATAAGCTGTGTTTCTTTCTCTCAATGCAATTCTTTGTCAAAGCCTACTAAAACATGACCAAGTGTAATGCAAAACAAGAAACTGCTTCTTCTTTAGACTATCTTCTTCACAAGATGTTCTTGTAGACTTGTCTTTGCATGTAGAGGATAAAAGTAGGAAAAAATATATGGAAAATATAAGAGAAAAGGAAGTCTTACTTTCCCTTTGGAAATGTTGGACTTTCTTCTTTTGCATCTTTCTTCCACCTGATGATGATGTCATCTTCAAACTTCTCTTCCATACCTTTTGTTTTCTTCATCTTGAAGTCGTAAGCACACTTGACTTCTTAAAATGAACTTTTTTCTTCCTCTAGTGCTAAGAGTAAGAGACAAAACAAACATGGTATACAAATGGAAGTGAACATAGAATCATGTCTTATCATCTCCTCATATCTCTGAATCAAAAGTCTGCTTCAAATGACTGATATGACCGAATTCACCAACCTTTTGTCTGAATGATGAATTACCTTTCTAGAGTTGCCTCTCTAGATACAAAATGTGAGCAGAAAACTTCCAACCAACTTACAACACAAGATTGGCTGAAAACAAAACTGATGCTCTCCACATTTGTCTTCTTAGATGAACTTTCTTGCCATGAAAGAGAGCTCTCAAAACTCTCTAGAAAAACCTCTAGATACCTGTTTTGATGTAGCCTTTAACTTTCAAATAATGAAAGTGTATAAAAGCATTCCTTGAATCCTTCAAATCTCTTCATAACTGCTCTTCTAAGACATGACCTGCAAATGCTAATCTGATAGTAGAAACTAATACCTATGATTTGATGTTGATCTAATTCCTTCATCTTCGCTAAACCATTTTTCTTCCTTGAATTTGAAGTAGCCTTCTCTTCATCAAGTCTAGGTCTTCAAATAATACTTCTGTAAAGTATCTTCATACTCTTCCAAAAATATTCGGCTGCTAATAGAACATCAACTTCATACTCCACACTGATGAATAAACATGTGACTGAATTGTCTAATTCTCAAATCTCTGCTCATCTAGATTAAGTGTGTATGTCAAATGTTAGAAGATGCCCTTAAATCATATGTTGTAAACCTGGAAGTCTGGAAACCTGGGAATCTGAGAGCCTAAATGAATTCTGATATCAAAACCCTAAAGCTCTGATACCAAATGTTGGAAATTTAGTAGGCCCATAACTAATACCACAGGTCCAAGTTCCATAGGTCCAAGATCTACAACACATATTCCAGCAATCTTCCAATATTGACAAAACATGAACATACCACATTTAATCATACAAATGATGAGACAAAGATAGAGAAAGATTAGACAACATGTGTAAAGTGTTACATAAGCCACTGCTTACTCACATTATCATATATACAAATGTCAATTTACAATGTGGGAGTCGAAACTCTCAACCACTCTATGCGAACAGAAATAGATGGATGAGTGAATGTACAAATGTAACAAACATATTCAGATGTATGGATAGAAATCTGAATATATATGAGATGTGTGACCTGATAGGTTGTAGAAGAGTGAATATGAGTGGCAGAAAGAGGAAGGATCAGTCTAAAACTGATAATCAACAAACCCTCATCTAACCTTAGGTTATGGAAGACCCTAAGTTAGACACATGTGTGAAAAGATCACATACTTACAAAAGTAGCAAAGAATGCTAACAAGTTTGCTGCCAGAAATCCTCAAACTCATATGAACATATCTTCTCTAACACCTCATTCAAATATGCATAAAGCATAAACGTACTGATTCTCTTGTACCTTATGCCGAATAGGACACTTCCTGATATGGGCGTTACTAGCTCCATAAACTCCAAGTAGTACCTGTGTGCATAAAGAGAATATGTACCTGAATTCTTAACATAAGATGCAAATCTTATGTTAACGACCATCCAATGTCTTTGAAGTACACCAAAATCTTCATGTAGAAAACAATCTTCAAATGCATCATGTGAATGGCTGATCCATACCACCAAGCTCCTAATAGCCTCTCCATAAGCAAGAGTGTGAGCACACCCTTCCAACACTCACTAGCTTCATACACTCTGTGTGTGCCATGATTGGACCCAATCCACCCGGATTGCGATAACCTCCACATCGCATGCTAATGGATAGGTCGTGGGTTTGAAAAACATAAGGAAAATGAAGAAACACATTGAATACAAAAGAAAATATACTAATCAAGTCTCCATGGGAGCTTATGAGGAAGGTGATGAAGCTACCAACGTCACCATGGAACCTTTCCTAAGGTCATGATACCAATGAAGCATTACTATGACCATAAAGAGAGATGAGTCTCTTTTTCCTCCCAAACATATGCCTCTATATATAGCTCTCTCCAAGGGACTACCTACTATGGCAGATGGATACTAACCATCAAAGTGTAAGCCATGTAACTACATGTGCACCATGTCCTAGTTTATTAGAGTTAACTCAAGTGGATGCTTCTAGAAGTCTCTAGAGCTCTTGGGGCAAAACAATCTACCATGAATCTGAACATTTGCTTGTCTAGAGATCATAAGCACCTTAACTTAAGTCTACTGTCAAGAATTCTACCCTACACTTGAATGACCAAATGGTGTCCGATCTCATATCCATTTGAACATGCCAAAACCTCATCTTATAAACTTCCCTTATAATAGTGTCATATCTTCATTAAACCAAACATGACTTCCTCATCTATAATGGAACTCCAAAAAAATCCAATAAATTGAATGCATATTAATAAAATATGGATTCTAATAAATCTATTTCATTCCTAAATTAAGCTTGGTTCAAATGATCACTTGATTAGTCGACATCCTTATAAATTTAAATTAGCTATTCATTAGTACTAAGATCAAATCTAGGTACTTTTTTGAATTTCCTCTTATAAATTTAAATGGCTATTCATTCGTACTAAGATCAAATCTAGGTACTTTTCTAAATTTCCTCTATACATTCTCATACTTCCTTAAATCGGATTTACATTCTTTGAAATGAAAATTGCTTGATCCACTTTTAAGTCTTCAAGCATATTCCTATTTTTTTTTCCTTGGTATTTTCCCGGGTTCTATAATTAATGATTATGCCTAGATAATCACTTGAAATTATAAGCACCCATCAATGCTTCCCTTTGAATCCCATCTCATGGATCCCCTCTAATTGATTACCTAGATGGTTAAGCAATGTATGTTTTACCATTTAGTCAAGTGATATTAGAGAGTAATCTTTTTTTATCCTTGTGGCATCCCATAGTCTCATATGTATTACAAGACTCTCTATTAAGGGATCCCTCGCTAGCATGTGTTCTTCATGCCAAATTTAAGACATGTAAATATTCTTAAGCTTTATGTATATAATCTTCTTGAGGAATATTTACATCCTTCTCCATCATAGTCCTTAAAGTCTTAAGATATAACTTCTAGTGAAGTTACATGGACAGGTGTCTAATCTTACTTATCTTACTAAACTTCATGCTTTGGTTCCATTCTACATCTTATGAAAGAATTGAAACATTGGATTTCTATAAATTTCATGAGACATTTAAAGTATTATACCTTGCATCATTCAGATATCTTATCTTTTGATATCTTGCTATTCTCAATCCACGTATCTTATTAGTCAGTAGGATTACTACACCTATTCATTTGCAATAACATATGCTAATGCATAGTATAAATATGTATTCTTCATGATACATCAATGTCCCTACCCATCATGGTGCATCTATGTAAATGGAATCATCAAATCACTCAAGTTATACATCCATTCCCTTTGTCCAAATAATAAATGTAATGTTTGAGGCACGATTGTTTGCCTTCTCGTCTAGGAATAAAACCAAATGGTCGAGGTATGTGCCACTTACCCATCCATTTAGAATGCATACAATGATTATTGTTACCCTTTGGCTGAACCCAATACAAGAATAAAATGTGCCTACAAATTGCACAATTACAAAATTTGGACTAAAATCTAATTTCGAAATATATATGTATAGTTATATATATACGAGATTATTTACTTCATAATTGAATAGGAAAAGCCAATGTAGAGCCTATCTAAGCTTAGATCCATAGTATGTCAAAATATCAATATATCTTATTCATGAGATTATAATGTGAAATATAGGATAGGAGTGTTAAAGAGAGTACACAAAAGATAAAACAACTTTGAAAAGAGTATCATGAACATAGCAAAGTTGAGATTGAAAAGTTTATGTACAAATAATCAAAAGAAGTGCACCATCTAATTCATTAAAAATGATGTGAATATATGCTTGAGGGAATAGTTCTTCAACCACACTAAACTTCAAATCTAGATATTGTCATGCATGAAGTGCACCATGTCAATTGATTAAAGTTATATCTAACATTTCCCCCTCCTCTTCCTCCTAGCTTTTATTCATCTTTTATTCATAATTTGCTTTTATGTGCTATTTGGGCTAGAATATCAAATTGAGTTTTCTTTCCATATTGAGTTCATTTTTTCACCATATTAGGTCTATGAGGATCGTCTACAAGTTCTCCCTCATTTAGCATTAGCTTGATGACATTGAAGAGGTTGAACATATTAGTTTTGTTATTATTATATAAGTATATTAGAAGCTCTAGTGTATTTTGAGAAAGGACACCCACATGATTGCCATGTGGTACTCATGTCAATGCTAGAATGGGTGAAAAAGATTTATTTGTCTTAAGTATCTATAGATCTATAATTTATGGCAAGAAGTGCCTTAGTGTTCTGGAGACTCACATGTGCAAATTAGGCATCAAAAGTGGATTCTGACACTTCCTTCATTATATTTGAAGCAAGTATCATGTATTAGAACCATTTGAACTGAGGATTGATAAGGAGTGGATGAAAAAATTTTAATGTAGATCGACATTCGACACTTGCCTATGTCGCTAAAAAGTATTTCTCTAGAGTCAATCGACAAAGGATTTCATCCATTTTTCTATGTAAGGATGTTTTTGAGCAAGAACATCTAAATTTTGCACGTGGTTCTCTCGACCATGGTGATGAACACCTATCCTATGATAGGCATATCTTTCAAATTAAGAGTCCAATTTGGATGCATCATATGACATTGTTGTTGAAATGAAAAAGCAACTAGCATGGAACTCTCAACACCCCCCTCCATGTGATGACCTTTTGCTTTTAATATGGGGATAAGTGACATATGGGATCACTTAGTCCATTTGGTTTTTTTTCTTTTAAGGATCTAAGGACATATGGGATCCTTAGACATAATTTGGACATATGGGATCCAAGTGTGGGACATATGGCATCCCTTGGAATCTTGGGACATATGGGACCTCAAGACATATACTTGGATAATTGGAATCCAAGTGGTTTTTAGGGGGATCTAGGGACATATGGGATCCCTAGATATATAAAGGGTTTACAACATGGGGTAGGTAGTGCTAATGAGATGCTTTAAAAGAGATATTCTTTACAAAATGTTGCTTTGGGTGACTCATCAAATTCTTCATCACTTCTTCCCTCACTAATGTTGGCATATTTTTTGGGTCTGTAGTAGCATTTCTCTTCGGGATGATTGGTTCTCTTGCAAAAGTGACATGGTTTGTACTTTTATGAGGAGATTTCTTCTTACTAAAAAGAGCTTTCTCTTGGGAGGAGTTGTGGTCTTGAAGGTTCTTTTCTTTATCAAGGAGGGTAGCTTCAACATCACTAAGGGTTGGTTGTGGAAGGAGCCTAAGTGTGGTGATGATGTGGCCATATGAATCCTGGGGAAGACTTCGTAGTAGCAAGGTAATGAGTAATGGGGAAGACTTCGTAGTAGTAAGGTAATGAGTACTGGGGAAGACTTCATAGTAGCAAGGTAATGAGTACACCTTCATCAAGAGTTTTGTCAATGTCAACAAGTTGAGTACACATACTCTTGAAGATATTGAGATGGGAGGTCAGAGAGGAGTTGGGCTCCATTTTGAGATCAAGTAAGTTCATAACCAGGATAATTTTGGAAGATTTGGCTTTAGATCCAAAAAGATGATCAAGCTTTACCCATGCATCATAAGTCGTACCCTTCTCATCAATGTGATGCACATAATTATCACTTAATCCTAGTGCAATGGTGGATAGTGATTTCTCGTCTTTGATTTGCCAAGAAGCTTCATCTTCTCTCATAGTGGATTTCTTGTCCTTGTCGCTAGCAATGCCCCATAGGCCTTTCTTCATGAGCTTGTATTGCATTTTGAATTTCCAAGTGTGGAAATGTCGACCATTGAAGGTGGACTCTTGCTTATCTTCCATAGTGGAGATGCGAATGGAGAAGCTCGCTTATGAGTGTATTTAGCTCTTTTAGATGTGCACCTAAAAATGGAGAGAAAGAAAATATACCATGAGTACAAAGGAAGGTCTTACCACTTATAAATGTGGCAGTGTTTAGTCCTTTTACAAGGGATCAATGAACTTGAGTGAGGTTGTACATTGCTTTTAGATGAAAGAAAACTTTACATGTGCCAATGTTTACAAATAGAATTTGATGAGTACATATAAGACAAAATCATTGATCTCTTCTTTTAATGAAATAGCCCTCTTCTCAAAATACTTCGACACTCATGCCTACGAGTTCATAAAAGCTCTTAAGCAGGACAGACAGAAATTGTGCCTAAAGTGAAAGAAGATTTGAAACTTCTCAATAAAGACAAGCTATCCTACATGCCAAATATCGGATTCCAAATGAAGCTACATCTGTAGAATGATTCATGAATGAGCAACGATACATCACTGCTTATGTCAAGCTTTTTGTAAAACATTAAAACTCCAGGTTCTGCTACTGAAGAGTCGACATTTGTTTAGTAAAATATCCTTAGCCTTTAGGCTATGCTTCCTTTGTGAGGACTTGAATCTGGACCATACAACTGCATTTGCCTGTCTACAAGTTAGTAGATATGCGTGGCACATCTTTACTCAATTCCAACTTGAGCCACAGTGCTTGAGTAGGTAGATGATGGAGTAAGGTTTCTTTTTCATTGTTGGCATTGTGTACCTCAAATGATAGAGCTGCCATCCCAGATAACCGATGGGGAATCTCCTTGCAAGTTGGTCGGGAGCGCAAGCAACTAGGGTTTGACTCCATAATAGCTGCAGGTACAAGGCATGTGCTAAATATTGGGTAACGAACAGCCCCATCGGTGGTGCCTACTCTCAGCAAGGGCCGCGGGGTGTGTGGTTTATCAGCGTGAATGGTGGGTGGTTGGAAGCTATGATGTGGGTTATTGCCAACACGAGATGTAGCGGCCAGGTGTGCAACAGGGGGCCTCCTAGCGGTGTCACCCAGTTCAAGTTCACAATTGCCTCTTCTAGTGGACGATTGTTGGAATCAATGTCAATATGGTCCAACAATAGCTTCATTAGTAGCTCTTTGAGTCTCTTGAAGCCCCAGACGAGTGCCATAGAAATTGATGTTTTTGTTTTATTACAACTTAATATAAGCAAAAGCAGCGGGCATCTTGGTCTAATAGAAGTCATTAGAAAGCACATCGCAATGGCTCGAGTTCAATTCCCGTCGGCCACAATGCGGAACTTTTGGAAAGCTATTTTCTTTTGGAATTAAAGATGATGGACGCGTTTTGCGAGCGATTGTTTTTGTTTGGAGATCATATGAGTTTTACAATCTTGGCTTTTAGTTATGCTTTTCGTAGATATCTAGTAAACTATATAAAGAAGGAACATGCTCATTATGTATCATCACTCAAAGATCTCAAGCTAGAGTTTGAAGATTCTGAAGCTTTGGAGGTGAAGATTTGGTGAAGAAGAGGCTACTCTCTTGGAGTAAGAAGTCTTCTACAAGGTGGTGGTAACTATCTTTTGTGAGTTAACCTTATATTTTGTTTTTAGGGTTTCTCTACCCTAATCTCAAAATTAGGTTGGTTGATTTACAATTTTGTTACATTATTTTGTGAGAATAAGGTTAACTTCTTTGCTCATTCACTTCACACATTTAGATTATTTCAACATAATCTAAATTTTGTATCATCATCTTCTTGGATATTCTTCCATTAGTGAGTGCACCACTTTGTATGGTTGAGTAGTACTCCCATGTTGTAATTTGGACATCTATTTTTAGTGAGTAAGCATCCAGCTTACATTCCCTATCCTTGTCTCAAGATATCTTTCTTTCTAACTCTCACCTATCATCTTGATTAATTAAGTGTGTATGCTCAAAAGGTTTTAGTATTGGAACGATCCTAGGGCCCCAAATTCCAACAAGGATGACTTCTTGCTAACTGAAGAAGGTCGAAGACTGCTTTGAAGGGGAGTCTATACATGGCATGAGTAGAGGACCAATCTTCTGATCCAATGCCCATTTCCTGTAACAACAAGTTGGCAGCCAACGTGATCTGAAGTGATGGCACAGCCCAACTTTATTGTTGATTTGTTGAATAAAGTTTTGTGGAATGTCGATTGTACTCTCGCTTATTCTCTCTCGCAGTATCTGATGTAGAGAAGTGGCTTCTTTTGTGAAGCTTTCCATGGCTCTATTAAGTCGATTCTCTACATCTCTTTGTCACACAAATAGATGCATGTGCCTGAGGTTATTCTTTATGCACAGGTAAGGACAACCAGGCAGTGCACACGCTGTGTCTCTTTCGATGCAATTGATGAAAACAGCCCATGCATATGCATTGCAGATGGGCACTGTTGAAGTCCACAACACATTGTGAGGATGCTCACATATGTGGCTTCATTAGTTCTTCATATGGTCTCTCTCTAGCACTTCTATGTGGCACATGTTCTCTGTTGCTCCCTCTGATGGTGTGCCAAGGCAGCAGCAAGTACAAAAGGCTCTTCCTTTCCATCGTGCAAAAGCTTCCAAAAAGTTTTCATTGAATAGCGCTGGCAATCCACAGTGGATATTCCATGTTTTTTGCAAGATGAGAGCAACCATGGCACAATCAAAACTAGATGTGCAAGCAATTTCCCTTTCAAAAGCCCATCTAAAACATCACGATCTTTCTCTACGCTATGATAGCTCCTATCTTTAGGGATCCATGATCCATTTTCTCACAGCAAATGAAACATATCCCTCCTTACATGAGCTCAAAGATACATGTAAAACATAGATGATACAAAGGCACTAATTATTGAGAAGCACAATCATTATGAGGATGAAGTAAAGGGACTAATCAAAACACATCTAGTTAAAATATAAAGATATGATAAGAACTTGATCATGAGGAATGGGAGGGAGGGAGGATGAAAAGATTATAAGGTTAAGACTTAAGTTATGCTAATGAAAATGTTAATAGTGCTTAGAAGCACTTTTATTATAGGGATGTGATATGGGAGGGAATGGGGGATTAAAAGTGAAATACATGCCAATTTGAAGATAACAAAAACAAGGCTCAAAAGGAAAAGTGATATACTAGTTAGCTATGCTCTGATACCATGTTGAAATGAAAAAACAACTACTACTAATCTACAAGTTATCACACAATTAAATGAAAACAACTATGGAGGAAGCAATAAAAGATATGAAAACATAATGGAATGAATCAAAGTAGGAATGTAAATGGCTTAAATGAGATGCTCTATGAGCATGGAGACTAATGAGGAGAGGATGCACACTCTTGGCAATGAGCTAGAGTGGAATGAGCTTGAGAGGAGTGAAGGGAGACCTTGCTTATATGGAGTTTGGGAGAATTCCCTCGCATGTGGGATAAATGAGCTTGCATGAGAATGAAAGTGAGTTTAGACAAAAGGATGGAGCATGTAACTCTGAACAATTGTGAGGGTCTTTAAGATTGCAAAGATGTAAACATCTTAATTAATGGATGAATAGTGAATGTTTTGCACATAGATCTTTTTTCTAGAAGGCATCTCGACTATTCATTGATGACCATTTTGTGGGCATAGTAGGTGAGGTTGATGCAATTTCCCTTCGATTAAGCTCATTAACTTGTAAATCATTTATTTTCTTAATTATAATGCTCTACAATTGACCAAAAAGAAGTCCAAAAGAGCCAAAATATATGGCTAGAATTGTTTAAGTTGTATACAAATTGTATTTTTACACTTGTATAATCACTTATATGTTTGTAAAAACTCTACAAACCTTTGCATGACATTTTGAACGATGATTTTAGCCTATCTACAATAAGCCTAGAGATTTGAGAGCTCCATCCAAAGATTTTGGAGCATTTAAGGTGGCTATAAAGCCACCTTAGGGACCTATTTGGTAATGCTAATTGTCTTTTTCTTCCTTTCCAGATACGCTTGAACTTATATGCATGTGTGTGTACATATATATATATATATATAAAATCTAATGAAGTTGTACCCTTATGGATTGGATATGGGATCAACTATAATGAAGAGTGGAAACTATTTCCCTTTGAAAAAGCTTCTTCTATGACCAAGAAGAAAAGTAGTCATCATCCATCGGGGACAATTTCACTAGACTGAAAGGAGAAGTAGAGTAAATATCTCTTAGTTATGATTGAAGATCAAGGCTCTTTCTCCATATAAGAATTCATTTACTCAAATTTTCATTATAGTTTGCTTTATATGGAAGATGTACTAGACCCAAATCACACAAAATAGATGTTCAAAACATAAAGAAAACAAAAATACACTAAAAGATAATAATTGACGATGAAATAAGAAAGCTTGTGTTATTGGATTCTAAGATTATAACACACAATACAAAGTATTGCAACCTGACACTCCCATCAATATCATTCAAATGACATCAATCCATAAAACATGATGCATCGTTATTGAAATAATAATATAAAGTTCAAGTGTGAAATGCAAAGATAACTTAAATTAATCACTATTCAATGGAGATAATAAACCATAATGTCATAGAACAAAGTCCCATAACAAAACAATTTCAAACCCATATTAAACCAATGTAATAGTTTTGCCTTCATATCACTCTAGGTGTTCCTAGCCTTCAGTGAACCATGAACAATGGTTTTCATCTAAACTACCATTGTGTTATATGGAGCAAACCCCAAGAAGAGGTGTGAACCACCTCTTAGTTGGATAGTTAAAATGGCTCACACATGAGTGCCATGTGGCACCCATGTGTGAAGCCATGTGGGTGAGCTCACTCTTGATGAGGGAATATTTTATATACTTCCATGCGGCTGGGCGGCAATCATCATCTGGGTCTCCGTGCTCGCGAAAACTGAAGAAGAGCTCCTCGTGGACTGTGCATGAGCTCCCCCAAAAGTGAGGGGAGTCACAGGAAGATCTCAGGCAACATTGGTATCCGAGCCAAAGGCATCGGCGCTCAGTAGCCAGCCACACGCGCCGTGTAGAGAGAGAAAGGACGACCAGCAGCTGCCGCCCACGCTCAGAGAGGAGATTCCTCTTCCCTTCCTCCTCCCCTCCTCTAGGATGAAAGAAGAACCATTTTAGCTTTCTATATATACTCATATTTGGGCTGTTTACTTTCATATGTGGGATAAGAAGCCATGGCGGTGGCAGTTCTGAGATTTTTCAAAGTTTTTCAGAAGCCAACTTAAAGTAGGAAAATTCATGGTTTTTCTTTGAAGATTGGAAGGGCAAATGTCATGCTAGGGATCAAGATATTGGCCAAATGAGGATGCACATATGTAATACGGGCTGTGGAGAAGGGTTTTGGGTCATGGGTTTTCCTTGAAAAGCTTCAGTCCTTTAGTTTAGAGTTCTTCAAAGTCTCTACTTCAAGAAGGTTAGCATCTTCACTTTCTACCCTTGACCTACCTAGCTTCTTCGCTCCATAGCTTCTTCATACGATATTGGATTTCAAAAATCTTGGTCACATTTCGAAGCTACACTCTCCTAAACTTCAGTTAAAAACCATCAGTGTTGGATTTGGAGGAGATTTACCCCACCAAAATCTCTCTATAGCGTTTCAGCAGGAACTAGGCGGCCACTCCCAGGCCTAGTTTTCCGTCATCCGGACTCCAAATCCACTTTTTTCACTTGGGATAGTCTCAAATTCTTGAAGTACAGGTGCTAGGCAGCAATTTGTGGACTGTCAAAGATTGTTACATCTCTGAAATTGCTCAGTTTCACTCAGTTTGCCCGATTGGGGCTTTTCCCACATGTTTTTGGTATTGTTTTGGATGGTTTATGGTGTTTAGAACCTCCCCGGACCAAGCAGACATTTCCAATTTTCTTTTGGGCCTGGCGAGGATTCAAAATCAGCGGCTTGAAGCATCAACGACCACTTGGATTTCACTTCCACAGGTCTACTTTGTAACAGGGAAGTGCTCTTGTGATATATTTCTCTTCTTCTTGCATATTTGAACTTTACTTCCATTCATTTTCATACCGAAACCACTTCTCCACCTAAAGAGCAACTAGAGGATCCTGATGCTAGAATGGAAGAAGTAGAATTAGGGCAAGAAATAGAAGAGAACTTAGAAGAGAAAGAGCCTTCACAGGAAGAGTACACTTATGAAGAGCTTATAGATGAATTTGTCACTCGTGACCAATTCATTGACTTGAAAGAGCAAACCCTTAAATTAGAGAAGGATTTGGGTAACATCACATCTCTTATACAACAGCTTAAGTCTCAAATGATCTCACTTGAGACTAGTGTCACCTCTTTCCTAGCTAGGAAGGAAAGAGAGACTCCTCCTATTCCTCTAGAGATTACTAGAAAAGAGACTTCTCTTCCTAGTAAGCACAAAGGAGAGAGCTCTAGGGAAGCTCCCCTCCTGAAAGACTTGAAGCCAC
The DNA here is from genome assembly GCA_020310875.1 of Ceratopteris richardii. NCBI lineage: Eukaryota > Viridiplantae > Streptophyta > Polypodiopsida > Polypodiales > Pteridaceae > Ceratopteris > Ceratopteris richardii. Next base: position 123,863,018 of record CM035439.1, on the reverse strand, counting down.
CTACCTTTACAGGGGATGACCGAGACAGGAATAAGGATGCAATCTACACTTTTTTACAAAAGTGGCATGATTTGCATCAATTGAAGGGCACCCCACCTGAGTATCGTGTGCTAGAGGCGAGTCTCTCCCTCGGCCCGCGTGCTTATAAGTGGTGGATGAGTCTTAAGGAGGCGAACTCTATCCCTACTGATTGGACTCAATTTGAGACTCTTTTTCTAAAAGAGTTTCTTCCTAAGAACGAGGAAGAGAGGAATTGGGATGAGTGGGATAGGATTACTCAAAGAGGCAGGCCTCTTTCAATCTATCTATCCCACTATAGGGAGATCATTCTCAAACTTAAGGGCTTAGATGATTTTCAGAAGAACAGAGGGTTTGTTAGGGGCTTAGACAAAGCCATAAAGAGGGAAGTCAGAAGGAATGCGCCTAAGACATTTGAGGAGGCGATCAAATATGCACAGATATATGAGGACCATAACCGTCCTCAGTATACTCCTATGGAGACGGGTCAGCCCCTCAAGCCTCTTAGTACGACTAAATTCAAGAAGAAATTACCTTTTGGGAAAAACAAAGTTTTTATTAAAAAACAAAGATCACAAGGGCCTAGACTATCCACAGACCAGTTTGAGAAGGCCAAAAGGGAGAACCTGTGTTTTAGGTGCCTATCCCCTAGCCATTCATAGTGGAACTGTCCACTCAAGAAGGGGGAAGAAAAGAAGAAGGGGCCAGAGTCTAGTACGGCCCCTGAAAAGGGCAAAAAGGCGGTCCACCTAGTGCAGACCCTTCCTATTCATGGTAGCTCTAACTGCAAGGGAGTGGAGGTAATGCACGAGGATATAGAGCACACCTGTTGTTTGACTCATGTGGTCACCGCAGTTTGGACCACATGACTTAGTTAAGCTACATGGTAGTGTATACGGGACCAGGGTGCGGGTCATGATAGATGATTCTGCCACTCATAATTTCATTAACTATGCTTTTGTCAAGAAATTAAAGATTCCCCAGCAGCCTAGTGCACATAAATACATTGTATCTATGATGCAAGGGCAAGATAAAAGAATATGGGATACTATGGTATCCAATTTGGAAGTCAAGATGCAGGATTATACAGATTATATGGACTTCCAAATTATGAACATGGAGAGGACAGATTTAGTCTTAGGAAGAGAGTGGCTATGGGGGTTGGGAGACACACTTAAATGCAGTTATCAAAACAACACACTTGAATTTGAAAAGAATGGAAGTAAAGTTTGTATTCAAGGAGAGAGAGATGTACCTAGTGCACCTCTCATTTCTTCACTAGAGTTGTATAGTCTCTCTTATTCTCAACATGTACAGGACATGTTTTTATTGTATAGTCATGATATGGAGCATTGTATAGACAGCTCATCTGATGTATATTTTCATGCTTTGAATGTAAATATGAACAAGACTTTCTACTATTCTTTTTTGCAAGAGTGTGTGGTTAAAAGTTTTAGAGATCTTATGTTTGAGTACAGAGATGCTTTTCCCACTGACTTACCTAGAGGGCTACCACTTGAGAGAGGGGACATTGACCATGCCATAGAGGTTGTTACTAACACTAACCCTATTTGCAGACCACCTTATAGGCTTAGTGTTTCTCAGCATGAGGAGGTTGAGAGGCAGTTGCAGGATTATTTAGATAAGGGCTTCATCAAACCTAGTAACTCACCATGGGCATCGCCAATGCTCCTAGTTAAAAAGAAAGATGGCTCTATGAGACTATGTATAGATTATAGAGCACTTAATAAAGTAACTATCAAAAATAGGTTTCCAATGCCTAGATTGGAAGACCTATTTGATCAGTTACATCAAGCTAGGTATTTTACCAAGCTTGACCTTAGATCACGATATCATCAGATCAAGATTAGGGCAGAGGATGTCCCTAAAACTGCATTTAGGACTAGATATGGGCACTATGAGTTTTTGGTGATGCCTTTTGGTCACACCAATGCTCCTGCCACTTTCATGAAACTCATGAATAGTGTTTTACGGCCTTATTTAGGACATTTTGTAGTAGACTTTTTGGATGACATTCTGATCTATAGTGCATTAGAAGAAGAGCACTTTACTTGAGGAAAGTATTTCAAGTGCTAAGGGAAAATTCGCTCTTTGCTAAGGATTCAAAGTGTGAATTTTTCAAAACAGAGGTTAGATACCTTGGGCATATAGTCTCCCGAGATGGCACAAATGGATCCTGAGAAAGTACGGGCTATTATGGAATGGCCACATCCACGGAACCTGGAAGAGCTGCAGATCTTCCTAGGTTTATCAGGTTTCTATCGAAGATTCATTAAGAATTATGCCAAGATTGTTGTCCCGATGATGGAATAGCTTAAAGAGAAAGGGAAAGCCTTTCATTGGGGAGACGATCAGAAGCAAAGTATGGAAAAGTTGAAAGTAGCAATTGCTACAGCTCCACTTTGACACATAGCAGATCCCAACAAACCATTTGTGGTTGAGACTGACGCGAGTGATTTTGCTATAGGAGCGGTTTTAGTACAGGATGGTCGACCAATAGCTTTTGAAAGCAAGAAACTAGAACCGGCTCAAAATAATTACTCCGTCTATGAGAAGGAGTTGTATGCAATAGTCCATGCTTTGAAGAAGTGGCATCATTATTTATATGGTGCCAAAGTCACGATAGTGTTTGATCAAGAATGAGCTTAGGTATAGGAAGGGAAAGTTTAATGTGGTGGCTGATTCTCTTAGCCGCATGCCTATGCTCAATGGACTGAGTTTTACTCAGATCACTAGTGAGCTACTTGAGTCCATCAGAGGAAAATGTAGGCTTGATCCTACATATTCCGAGATTTAGGAAGCCATAGAGAATGGGGATCGTGATATACGGGTTTCCAGTGAGGATGGAGTATTGACGGGTACTCAAGAAGGATTCAAGTGGAAGAACTACAGTGTCCATGATGGATATCTGTTATATAAAGGTAAGGTGTGTGTCCCTAGAGATACTGAGATGAGACGGCATATTTTGTATGAGTGTCATGACACACCTAGTGTGGGACACCCAGGAGTTAACAAGACTTATGATCTTGTTAAGAGGCAGTTTTATTGGCTTGGACTTCATAAGGACGTCCTAGAGTATGTGCTTAAGTGCAATAAATGCCAGGTCAACAAAGCTGAGAGGTTGAGGATTGGAGGACTACTCCACCCATTGGATATTCCTAATGGGAAATGGGAGAGTATCTCCATGGATTTTATAGTTGGATTACCTAAGACACAGAGAGGGCACGACTCAGTCTGGGTAATTGTGGATAGGTTAACCAAAATGGCTAGGTTTATTCCGACACGTACTACAGTGAAGACACCAGAGTTGGCTAGACTTTTTGTAGAGAACCTATACCGGTTATATGGTCTTCCTTTAGACATAGTTTCTGATCGGGATAGGAAGTTTACTAGCCACTTTTGGAGAGCGGTCTTCAAAAGGTTGGATACAAAACTTAGCATGAGTACGGCCGAGCATCCACAGTCGGATGGGCAAATAGAAAGGGTTAACCAAATCCTAGAGGATATGCTTCGAGCATATGTAAATGAAAGGCAAACTAATTGGGAAGAGTATTTACCTATAGTAGAGTTTGCATATAATAGTGCCAAGCACTCTTCCACTGGGCATAGTCCATTTATGCTTATGTATGGGTTTCAGCCAAGAGCTCCTTATGCAGTAGGCTTGCAGAATGAAAAAGTTCAAGTTGCAAAGGACTTCTTGGAAGAGATGAATGATATGCTTAGGCTTGCTAAGGACAGCATTAGGAGAGCTCAGGATAGAGCTAGAGCCTATGCTGACCCTCAAAGGAGAGATATCAACTTTGAGGTAGGAGAGCAAGTCTATCTTAGAGTTCCATCTAGGTCTGAAACCATGAAGACGGGACCTTGTCCAAAACTATCTCCTAGGTATTGTGGACCTTTCCAAATACTTAAGAGAATAGGAAAGATGGCTTACCAGCTCCAACTTCCAGAGAATAGTCAAATCCATCTAGTTTTTCATGTTAGCCGGCTTAAGAAAAGACTGAGTGAATCTGACAACCTCATTCCAGATAGTGAGGTAGTAGAGCCTATTTCTGTTCAATCTGTTCCACATGAGCCTGAGAGCATACTACGCACTCGAGAGAAACGTACAAGGAGCACTTATATAAAGAGTGTCTAGTTAAGTGGAAAGATAGTTCAGAAGATAGTGCTACGTGGGAGCGGCTTAGCACCCTTCAGAGACGGTTTCCCAAGTTTAGATTACCTTCCCAAGAGTCTTCTTAAGGGGAAGGATATGGGGAAACACATGGAGACAGGACCATGTATTTACATACATGGGGATATAGTGGGAGTGGAGGTTCTATTATTTCTCTCTTTCTATCAGACCTTCCAATACCATTTTTGAGGACAAAAATGGAACTAAGGGGAAGGAAATGTTATATGGAGCAAACCCCAAGAAGAGGTGTGAACCACCTCTTAGTTGGATAGTTAAAAGGGCTCACACATGAGTGCCATGTGGCACCCATGTGTGAAGCCATGTGGGTGATCTCACTCTTGATGAGGGAATATTTTATATACTTCCACGCGGCTGGGCTACAATCATCATCATGGTCTCCGTGCTCGTGAAAACTGAAGAAGAGCTCCTCGTGGACTGTGCATGAGCTCCCCCAAAAGTGAGGGGAGTCACAGGAAGATCTCAGGCAACACATTGTATCACATGCAAATCGATAATTTAAGCTCACATATCCTTGTTTTTTCATCCATCTATGAATTAATCCATGCTCTATTGAAAGAGTTGCTATGTTACTATGATGAAAACTCTGGTCTTTTCATGAAATTTATCGAATTCCAATGTTTCAAGTCTTTTATAAGATGTAGAATGCAGCCAAGGTATGAAGTTATAAGATAAGTAAGATTATACACGTGTCCATGTAACTTCACTAGAAGATATATCTTTAGACTTTAAGGACCATGAAGTAGAAGGATAAAAATATCCCTCAACAAGATTATATACATTAAGCTTAATAATATTCACAAGTTTTAACTTGGGCATGAAGAGCACATGCTAGCGAGGAATTCCTCCAAAGACAGTCTTGTAATACATATGAGGCTATGTGATGCAACAAGGATCGAAAAAAAGCTTAGTCTATAATATCACTTGACTAAAATGGTAAAGCATACATTGCTTAACCATCTGGGAGATCAATTAGAGGGGTTCCATGAGATGGGTTTCATAAGGAAGCATCGATGGGTGCTTATATTTTCAAGTGATTATCTAGGCATAATCTCTAAGGACATGCATGACCTAGAGAGAAAATAACAAGAAAAAATAATTAGGAATACTCTTAAAGACTTGAAAGTGGATCAAGCAATTTTCGATTCAAAGAATATAAATGGGATCTAAGCAAGTATGAGAATGTATATAGAAAGTCTATAAAAGTACCTAGATTTGATCTTAGTACTTATGACTAACCATTTTAAGTTTATAAGGATATCCATTAATCAAAAGATCATTTGAACCAAGTTTCATTGGTTTTAGGAATAAAAGGAATTTATTATAATCCATATTTTATTGATAAGAATTCACTTTATTGTATTTCATTGGAGTTCCATTATAGATGAGGAAATCATATATGGTTTAGTGAAGATATAACACATGGATCAAAAGGGGGATTCACTTGCATGGGACAAAGGATATAACTTCCCTTTGAGAAATTTTCTTCTATGGCCTGGGAAAAAAGGACTCTTCATTCATGGATAACATTTATCATTAAACTAAAAGTAATTGTCTCCTTAGAACATTACTTTTGCATAGGGGAAATTTGTTCTTCCAAAACCTATTATTAGGGGACTTTATATCCATGGATCTTATTTATTCATGATATATGATTCTATTAGATTATATGGATATGATAATCCATACATTAAGAATGGATGTAGGATTATTCGTCTATAGTCTCTTTGAAGGGAAATATAAAGAATAGAAAATGTTGAACTCAAAAATATTAGTTTAGTGGAAATAATTCTAGTTTTCTCATAGAGATACGTCTAAGAGGGATTTGTTTCTAGAAGAAGTAACTTTAGCTTGCTCCTAGAGGAATAATTTAGATTTAGCGTTTATCTTTATGATTACCTAGAATAGGCATAACACTATCCTATTACATGAAATAAGGAGATCACTTAGTCACAATGATTAGATTGAGTCTTACCTAATATGGGAAGTTATTATATCTATTTAGGACAAATTTTAGTGTAGTTGGATCGATCCCTTATTTGGTGTTGAGTCACATGATGGCCCAAGAGTCTTTAAGAAGATTCATACTTATGGAGTTATTTGAATCTCATCAAAGAATGTTTTTGCATTCTTATGTCAAACATTTAAAGTATTATACCTTGAATCATTTAGATATCTTTTAATTTGATACCTTGATATTCTGAATACACCTACCTTATTAGTGACTAGGATTACTATACTTATTCATTTGCAATAACATATGCAAATGCATAGTATACATATTTAGTCTTCATGACACATCAATGTCCCTACCCACCATGGTGCATCTATGTGAATGGAATCATCAAGTCACTGGAGCTATACACCCATTCCCTTTCTCCAACTAATAAATATAATGTTTGAGGAACAATTTTTAGCCTCCTCGTCTAGGAATAAAACCAAATGGTCAAGGTAGGTGCCACTTACCGGTTCGTTTAGAACGCAGACAATGAATATGGTTCCCCTTTGGGTGAACCCAATGCAAGAATAAAATCTCCCTACAAATTGTGCAATCACAAAATTCATACTAAAATCTAATTTCGAAGTTTTCATATCATCCCACCATAATTGCACATACATACATACATACATACATACATGTATGCACGCATATATACATAAATACTACATGCACATGCATATATAGTAGACATAGACCCATATATATGTATAATCACACATATACTAAATTATTTACTCCATAATTGAATAGGAAGAGCCAATGAAGAGCCTATCTAAGCTTGGATCCATAGTATGTCAAAATATCAAAAATGTCTTATTCATGAGATTATTATATGGAAATATACGATGTGGATGTTAAAGAGAGTACACAAAAGATACCACAACTTTGAAAAGAGTAGCATGAACATAGCAAAGATGAAAGCAAAAAGTTTATGTACAAATAATCAAAAGAATCGCACCATCTCATTCATTACAAATGATGTGAATATATGCTTGAGTGAACAACTCTTCAACCACACTAAAGCTCAAATCCAGATATTGTCATGCATGAAGTGCACCATGTCAGTTGATTAGAGTTATATCTAACATTTCCGCCCTCCTCTTCCTCCTAGAATAGGAAAACGTTGCACCTCGTTCAACTTTTATTCCACATTGGGTTTTATGTGCCATTTGGGCTTGAATATCAAATTGAGTTTTATTTCCACATTGGGTACATTTTTTCACCATATTAGGTCTGTGGGATTGTGTGCAAGTTCTTCCTCATTTAGCATTGGCTTGATGACAATGAAGAGGTTGAACATATTAGTTTTGCTCTTATTATATAAGTATATTAGAAGCTCTAGTATACTTTGAGAAAGGACACCCACATGAGTGTCATGTGGTACTCATGTCGATGCCTAAATTTGGAGAAACTTTTTATTTGTCTAAGTCTATATAGATCTATAATTTATGGCAGGAAGTGGCTTAAGCATCAAAAGTGTATTCCAAAACTTTCTTCAAAATATTTGAAGCAAGCAGCGGGTATTATAAGCCATTTGAACTTGTGGCAAGGATTGACAAGGAGTGGTTGAAAACATTTTAATATAGATCGACATTTAACACTAATCGATATTACAAAAAAGTATTTCTATAGAGTCAATACATACCTTGACCTCATCTTCCTCCTCAATGATCTCTTTTGAGTCAATACATATTGTTCCTTTGTCCTCAACAACATCCAAGAATGAATAGCCGCGCCCAAACGAGTATATTCCAAGTTGCTTATGATGCTCATCAAACTCTTCATCAGCAAGTGTTGGCTTCTCTGAGATAGCTTTTTCAAAGCAACTTGAAAGAGCTTGTGATGAATCTTTGAATTCATTTGACAAATCCAAATCAAGACGCAAAAATTATTCTTTTCTTTCTCCTTTCCCATTGATGAATCTCCTTGCAACTTCTTCTGACTCAGCTATAGATGGACATTTAACACTTATCGATATTACAAAAAAGTATTTCTATAGAGTCAATCAAGGAAGGATTTCATCCATTTTTCTATATAAGGATGTTTTTGAGTAAGAAAACTCTAAATTTTTGCATGTGTTCCTCTTGACAAGCAACCATGGTGATGAAGACCTATCCTAATGGGCATATCTTTCAACTTAAGAGCCCAATTTGGATGCATCATATGTCATTGTGAAACTCTTTAAGATTGAAAATATGTAAACATCTTGGTTAATGGACGAATAGTGAACTTTTTGCTCATAGATTTTTTTTTTTCTAGAATGCATCTCGACTATTTATTTTCCTAATTATAATGCTCTACAATTAACTAGAAAGAATTCCAAAATAGCCAAAATATATGCCCATAATTGTTTAAGTTGTATGCATTTTGTATTTTCACACTTTTTTAATCACTTATATGTTTTTAAAACTCTATAAACCTTCACATGACACTTTGCATGATGATTTTAGCCTATCTACAATAAGCCTAGAAGTTTGAGAGCTCCATCCAAAGCTTTTGGGGCATTTAAGGTGGCTATAAAGCCACCTTGGGGACCTATTTGGTAATGTTAACCATGTTTTTCTTTTCAAGATATGCTTGCACTTATATGCATGTGCTAAAGAGTGTTAGATAAAGCATTTGATGCATGAAATGAATCATTTTCTTGATGATCATAGTATGCTTGGACACTTGAAAGACATACCAATGTTAATTGCTTTGGCTCCTCAAACTATTTCTTACCATTAGTAGCATGGATATGCACATCTGATCATCTTTTTATGGTTAGAAGGGAGTTTGAAAATCAATTAACTATTTTGGCCAATAATTATATATTATAGAGCCAAAGATCAAAACCAACTACAAAGAACCTAGCATTACAATATGTGTTTCATGAGCATAAGTAAATCCTCACATAACTCAAATATGAACAAACAAGGTCAAAAGAATGATCTTGGATCTAGGTATTAGAGCATAGCTCCCTAGTTAGAAGGTATTTTGGATGGAATTTGATAAAGGAATCTAATAAGGACCTACTCTTGGTACTTAAGGTTTAGCTAGACTTGGAATGTCCATGATCATATGATTATTCGTACCAAGTTAGTCTAACCACTAGAGTAGAAGGATTCAATAGAATCCACTCTACTAATATAGATCTGAGTTTCATTTTTGTTGAGAAATTCAAATATATATATTTTTTGATGAATTTGTACATTTATGGATTGGATATGGGATCCGCTAATAATGAACAATGGAAACTATTTCCCTTTGAAAAAGTTTCTTCTATGACCATGGATAAAAGGACTCATCATCCATCGGGATAATTTTCATTAGGTAGAGGGGAGAAGTCGAGTAGATATCTCTTAGTTATGATTGAAGATATGGGCTATAGCTCTATATAAGAATTTCATTGACTCAGATTTTCATTATAGTCTCCTTTATACGGAAGATGTAGGAGACCTAAATCACACGAAATAGATGTTTAGAAAAACAAAAACACTAAGAGATAACAATTGATGATGAAATAATAAAGCTTTTGTGATTTGATTCCAAGATTATAACATAGAATACAAAGTATAGATTCACGCAAAGCTTCTTTCATCCAACCTTTCCCAAGGTATCTCATTTTCATTCTCAATCACACTCTCAATCATTGATAACATGGATATATAAAATCATTGATACAAATCAGATTAGAACAGCCTAATTTCAGTTTTAGGTAAAAAACTAGCAACTTTTTTAGTCCTATAACCCAAAAACTATGTAGAATTTAAAAAAGCTCATGAGAGATAAATCATATAGGGAGAAGGGAACATCTCCATATGAAGATAAAACAAAATGGGCTTCCCAAGATCACACTCTTGATAGACACTACGTCATTATTTGCACAAATTCTCACAAACCACTTAGAAAATCCCCAAAAGATAGATACGGAAAATCAAAGCTCAAGAAACATCCGTATGACAATGATGAGACAAAAGAGATCCGACACACATAGATGATACTTTGCCTTATCCAGCCCACCATAGAAAGCTTTTGAAGTTAAGGGTTTGTTTATCAAGAGCTCCCTACACCAGTCATTCCCTTCCTAATTTTCCTACTAAAGGAATGGTTTTTATAGATAGAGCTCTCTAGCCATAGACCCATGATTCTAGGGTCCTCACTTATCATAATGTAATATTTCCTTCCCCTTAGGTTCTTCCTCAAAATAGAGTCGGAAGGCATATAGAAAGAATTCTCTGATAGTGGATCCCGTTGTCCTCTATATACAACATAATGTTCATAGTCATCTATGTGTATTGTTTACCGATATGTTTTCCCTTAAGAAGACACTCGGGAAGGTTAAAAAAATATAGAAAACCATCTCATTAAGTTTCTTTTGTCTTCTATTATGTACATCTAGTTTGCAACCTATCAGTCCCATCAATATCATTCAAATGACATCAATCCATAGAACTTGATACATCGTTTTTTAAGTAATAATATAAAATTCAAGTGTGAAATTCTTGTTGATATATTTAGATAGTGATGTGTGTGAACACTCTAGGACCGCCGTGGCACTTTTTCCCTCTTTAGGAGGTTTTTTTCCCCCAACTTGTTTATACACCTATTGCCCTAATGGGCTACTTATCTTTGTATATTCTCTAGTAATACATTCAGTATTGTGTGTTGTGCTCCAAGCCTCTTCTTCTTCCTTGTGCTATTCGCGTACTTCCGCAGACGTCTAACTCCAGCAATTGGTATCAGAGAAGGTCGTCGCTTCATCTAGGGTTCAATTACAAAGAGCTTTTTGATTGGTTCTTTAGAAGACAATTACAAAGGACCTCATGCCAAATATTATCAAAAGAATATGACTATCACTAGACAAAATCATCATGTATCACTATCACAAAATGAAAAAGACTACATTTCAAACAAAGTTTTAATATTTGCAATGTCTTTTTTTTTTTGAGAAATAAAGATGTCATGTATGTACATTTCATGATGTATTAAGCTTTGAAAAGAAACATGTTTGTTACCATCAGATGACTTTGACCAGAGAACAGATCATGGATCAATTACACCAAAAGAAATTTGCAATGCCTTATATCCCATTGGGCAATTTGTGTATATGTACATTTGATGGGTAATAGAGTTTGAAAAAATGAAGTCATTCCTTGAGTCTCTTTAATGAGCTCAGCTCTACCAAATCACCTCTGTATCTGAGGAACTCTTTTCTCTTGTAGCCAGAAATGCTTTTTACATCTGACACCCCTGCAGCCATTGCATAGCTTGAATAACAAAGAAAGTACCTTGCCCTTAAAGCATTGAGTCTTGGGGGTGTCAGAATGTAAAAAGAATTTCTAAATGCATCTGCTCTTTCAAGCAGCAAAATTTTGAAAGCATTAAGGGGTATTTGAGGAAAACCCATGTATTTTGATAGAGTCCTCAAGGAGAACAATGCAAAGTCTAGCTCCTCACTATAGTGCTTGTGAATAACACAAAAAGAGTTTGGGTTCAATTTTGGAAGATAGTGGATAATTGAATGAATATCCACCTTTGTTTTTCCTTTCTCTTTTATGGTTTTTCTTGTTCCCTTCCCCCTGCCAAGGCAGTTGAGTTGTCTTCATCCAATATAGTTAACTGTGGTAAAAAAAGAAAAACAAGGTCAGATAAATAAGGCCAGATGAAGTGCAAGTGCACTTAAGGAGTTATGAAAAGTAACTTGAAACAAAACAGAAAAAAAGAAAGAGACCCAACCGATGCCAGCGATTAGGGTCTTTAGAGAAATTCGGATGGTCCTAATTGCTTGCATCGATCGTTATCAATATCTCTTTGTAAATTTCTAGAAACATGTTATTTTTGCTGAAGAAGGTGAATTCTTACATAGCCAGATGTCTATTATCAATGTTGCATGCAACTCCTAGACATGACCAATACAAGCTATTAGGCCCATCAGGAAATATCCGATGGGGCTAATCGCTTGCATCGGTCAGGTTCGATTTCTCACTCTACATTCTCTAGGAACATAAATTGTACGTAGAAAAAGGTGTTTTTTACATCATAAAATGTAACCTATCATTGCACCATGCAAGTCCAAGACACGACCGATGCAAGCGATAAGGCCCAATGGGAAATATTCGATGGGCCTTATCACTTGCATCGGTCCTGTTCCATTTCTCACTTGCACGGAGATTTTGGAGACGACCGATACAAGCGATTAGGCCCAACGAAAAATATTGGATGGGCCTTATCGCTTGCATCGGTCGCATCTCATTTCCTCACCCTAAAACTCATGAGAGTAGATTAAAATACATACTTTAACCTCATCTTCCTCCTCAATAAGCTCTTTTGAGTCAATACATATTGTTCCTTTGTCCTCAACAACATCCAAGAATGAATAGTCATGCCCAAACGAGTATATTCCAAGTTGCTTATGATGCTCATCAAACTCTTCATCAGCAATTTTTGGCTTCTCTGACATAGCTTTTACAAAGCAACTTGAAAGAGCTTGTGATGAATCTTTGAATTCATTTGACAAATCCAAATCAAGATGCAAAAATTCTTCTTTTCTTTCTCCTTTTTCATTGATGAATCTCTTTGCAACTTCTTCTGACTCAGCTATAGCTGCAAGCCAGTAGTCCTCCCTAAGGTTGAAAAGTTCCTGAATGTAAAATAGAGGGATAAACTCCTCTCCAGAGATAAAGTAAAATGGTAGATTTGGGAGAAGTAGGGACTTCTTAGACACTTGAACTTCTTCAGTAATCTCCCTTATTGCAGTCTCTGCTTTAAAAGTAGCCACACCAAAATCTTTGACCTCCTTTTCTTCTACTTGGAGATTGGTCTCCTCAACAATCTCCATGACACCTTTCATACTTTTTGAGCTTCCCTCAAGTGTCAGATCTAAGAAAGGCTCCTCTACAACATGAACACTTTCCTCCTTTTCAATTGAGATGTGATCAAGCCATATCAAGAAAGCAATGTTTAAGGGGAGCAAGCAGCAGTCCTTTTCATGCTCTAGGCATAAATCTAGCTTCCCTAGCAAAGGGGATATCCTTTTGCATTTTCTTGTGATTTTTGCCCTATCCATTGGATTCTTCCCAAAGATGTGAGGATGGGCATAGGTTTTCTCATATAAACAAAGCTCCTTTCCATTGATCAACCCCAAGAAGTTCTCCCACTCATCCCTAAGAAAACTTTTTGATTTCTCTAGGAGTTTTTCAAAATCAATCTTGGGGTTGAATATCATCATTGCATCAGGAAAGTAATCTATAGTTAAACCCTCTTGAACCATGAAATCAAGTAGTTTCTCTGATGGAGAGACACTATGGATCTCATTCATTCCCTCCATCTGAGTTGCAGCTTCTCTAGTATGTCCTACTGGAGAACATGACCGATGCAAGCGACTCAAGTAGTCAACGTGGGTCAAATGGGTATAATCGCTTGTATCGGTCGTATCGAGGATGAAAGACAAATATGCATGATAATGGAGAGACAAATTCTATGAAGGTTGAAAATGTGAAATAGTGAAGGGAGTTGGTATTTATAGGCGAGGAGGGAGGGAGTAACGGTCAAATGATGTGGACCAATTAGTGAGTGCCATGTGGCAAAGGCACCTTGGGAATCCCAAAAGATAGATGATGTGGCCCACTCAAATCATGCCATGTGGCAACAATGTTAGAACTCACAACGGCTAGATGATGTGGACCAATCATGGCATGCCACATGGCACCAATGATCAACTCAGTTTTGAGACCTATTTAAGCTTCCCTATTCACTTTCTCTCATTTTTTTCTCAGCACTTTCCTAGCGTCGAGTTGCCATCACCTCCAAGTTTTTTAGATGCTTCTTAAGAATTTCTATAGAGAACGCTTTCTGTGTGAGGTAATATGGACACGATCGATCCAAGCGATAAGGGCCATCCGGGTGTTTTCCGATGACCCTTATCGTGATGATTTAAATGACGACCGATCCAAGCGATAGGGTACATCCGAGATCGATTGTCCTTTAAATCAATTGGATCAGTCGTCTTTCTTAAATGGCATCGAGTCCTTGATCATAGCTTGCCAATAATGTTTTGCTAAGTGAAGAATGAGTTGTTATGCATTGTAATCTATATTTGAAATAGTATTTATTGGCATGTCATGATGATTACGAGGATGACCGATGCAAGCAATTAGGGATATCCGGGGATTTTCGGATGACCCTTATCACTTGGATCGGTCGTGTTTCTTAAATGGCATCCTTGATCATAGCTTTGAAGTAACGTTTTTATCAATGCAAGCGATTAGGGACATCTGGGCATTTCCAAATGACTCTTATTGCTTGGATCGATCGTGTTTCTGACATTGGATAGAGTCCTTGATCAAATCTTTTGAGAATAAGTTGCCTTGGCTTTCCACTTCCATGCCTTAAGACTCTCACTTTATGCAGGTTATGGCTAGGACAAAAAAGACAGCAAGGAAGTTGTACCCTGAGGGTCAGGAACAAAATGCCCAAGAGCAAAATGACAAAGGACCAGCTCCCCAGAAGATTCAAGGCAATGCATCAGATAAGTCTTCAAAGAAAAGGGTCAAATACCATGTAAAGTCCTTGAGGGAAATAAGAAGAGCTCAAAAGTCTGTGGGACTGCTGATCCCTAGACTTCCATTTATGAGAGTTGTCAAACAGATCACAGCCAATCTCTGTTCTTTGATGAAGACCACATCCTTTATCAATGTGAAGTGGCAATCTCAAGCACTGTTATGCCGGCAAGAAGCTGTAGAGGACCTTGCTATTGACTTTATGAATGATGCTTATTTATGTGATGCTCATTCTCACAGGGTAACATTGATGGCGAAGGATTATGTGATTCTATCAAGAATAAGATATAAATTTGACAAATCTCTTGTTCTTATTGATCACCATGATAAAAAATTCTTCGATATTGTCAATATACCTCTAGCCCGAGCACCCAAGTCAATAGTTGTCATTGAAGAGGTCAACCCTCAGGTTACTCATGATCATGAAACAAGAAATGAAGCAAATAGTGAGGAGGCAGGGATTATTAACAGAGGAAAGTGTCATCTTAAACCAGATTCAGAAGTTACAAAAGGCAAATAAAGAGCTCCTTAAGAAAGAAGATGGGCAGATAATAGTTAATGTTGCAATGGCATGGTAGGATGAATGTTTGCTTGACATAAGACCAGAAGACAACAAAATGTTGAAGGAGTTTCATGTTGAAATATAAGATACTGTAGTCAACATTTCACTCAGGTATTATCTAGAGGCCATAAAGTGCTTTGTATTGCTTAATTTTCTAGTTCCTTAACAGAATTTTTATTTCTTGATTTGTAGGGCTCTTCTTCAACAATGTGAGGATGCAGTTCAAAGAAAAGTATTTATCATAGATCCTCTTGTGACACATTGTTTTTTGTATAAGCATGGAGATGCCAAATCCTTTCTAAAGAATTTTACAAAAGAGATAGAATGTGTTATCTACCCATATAATGAAAAGTAAGTATTCATTTTCATTTTGAAAAGTACATTTGTTTCATTAAAGAAAGTATATTTACATGCAACTCATTGATAGGGGCTATTGGAGTCTTATTATTGTTGGCTTCAATGCATATCAAGCTCTTTTCCTGAATTCTCTCAAATCACAACGTGGGAATTGCAAAGTGTAAGTTGCTATACATTTTGTTGTTCTCTATTTAAGATCCATGCCATCCATTCTGATTTTCACTTTACAATGTAGTGCTGCTAAGCTTCTCAAGATGCATATTGATCATAATTTTCATGGAATTGCTAAATTGAATGAACAAAAGCAATTTGGATACACACAAATTCATGTGCCATTGCAAAAAGATGCAACATCATGTGGCTGGAGAGTGATTGCAAATGCTGTAAGATTCTTGGAAGGAAGTTTTACAATCCTGAATTGAATTTATCAGACTATCCAGATGCATGGATCATCTTGATCAGAGAGAGAGCAATAAATGGCATTATGAAACATGCAATCTGCCCCTATGTTCCAGACTCACCTCCACCCCCTCCACTAGATAAAAAGAAGTCTGAAGAAAAAAAGAAAGGGCATCCTCTTCACTCACCATTGAAGCATGGGGCCAAGAACAAGATTCAAGGTGAAAGCTCCAAAAAGGGCCACAAGCATCAGAGAAAAGAGGGCTCCAAAAAGGATAGAAAGGGATGAATCATTTTTTAGTCTAAGATTGAAATCTATTATAAAACCAACATTGGTTGGAACATTTATTTATGTACAAATTGTATGTACTTATGCCAATCTTCATCTGGAAGATGGTCATTGTAACCATACTTATATGCCTTAACCATATTTATATGCCTTGAGTAATTTAAAGTTGTATTGAACCTCTTGAGAGTTAAACAAAAGTTCATTGCATGGTCCAACCAAAATTTGGTCGTGTCACAAATATGAGTGCATTGTGGGATTTTAACTTCATTCTTGTTGAAAAGTTAAATTTGGAGAAGATAAAGAAGAAGGTAAATGAGAAAGAGGACACGACCGATAAAAGCGATACGAGGAATCGGAGAATTTTGGATTGCCCGTATTGCTTGCATGGGTCGTATTATCCAATGTTATCTATTTAAACATAGCATCCCCTTTAAGCAACCTTGCATGAGATGAGTTGAGTTGCAAGTTGTTTTTATAGTCATTAGTCAAACCTTTATGCAAAAGTCATGTTTTGAAGTCTTTTATGATAGTTTGCTAACACGACCGATCCAAGCAATTAGGGTGATCCGACAAGTTCAGATTGCACTAGTCGCTTGAATTGGTCGTCTTCTCTAATATCGTCTCCACTGTTTTATGACTTAAGTTCATTACATATTTTGAAATATCATACCTTGGATTGGAATTTGCACCTGGTTCTCCACCCTCTTTAATTTAACTTGTTATGTGCACCATGATACTTTCTCTTGCATACCTTGAGGGCAGACAAGTATGGATAGAATCAAATAATCCTATTGAAACTAATGTGCACCTTGGATAGACTCAAATAATTTAACTGAAACTAGATATTGAATTCTAGATCTCTTGTTCATCTAGAATTTACTTATCCAAGTTCCTGTATAATTATTGCATAGTTGAAACCTCATCAGAATGTTGAGATTAAACAAAAATATGTCAATATGAGTTTAGTCCATGAAGGGGCATAATTGAGGTCATCAATTCACTCCTGCAAATGAAAATCAATCAAAGTATGAAATAAGGGTCCTAAAAATTATGTAAGAATGTCTTGGTTTATATTCTTATCATTGTACAATAAGAACCTCATCAAAATCTTGAAATTAAACAAAAAAATGCCAATATGAATATAGACATTTAAAATACATAATTTAATACACATTCTTTGTCACCATCCTGCAAAGAAAAATCAATGGAAGTATCAATAGAAGATCGATAAGAGGGAGATACATTATGTAAGAATGTCTTGGTTTAACTTGTTACAATCTTAAGGGTTGGAACTTAATCACCCATGCATGGGTGGCAGGCAAGTTATGCAAGATAATGTTTTCTCTGATCTAATGTTAACTATTGCATCATCAATTGAGAATCTAAACTGTGATGATGCCTTATCAAGGTATTCTAGGAGCTCCCTTACATTTGTGAGTTTCCAATTTGCAATGACAATAATTTTCTTTGATTGAAAATCTGGATGAATCAATACTTCCAACTCAAATTCTAGACAGCTCTCCTCTGAGTCCAAGGCTATCCAAAGTCCAAGCTTTTTTATCCACCTTCTATAGTCATATCCTAAAACCAGTGATTGTCGACATATCTAATATGAGATTGAAAGAGAATTTGGACTAAATTTACATAAAATAATGTCACCTAGCTTTTGAACTTCTTTGCTATCCCATTCCCTACCTAAAACATCATCAATCTCTGAAATAGAGACTCTCCTATTCAACCACATTGTTTTTGTTTTCTATAATAACATGTTTTCAAAGCATGCTACAAAGACATGAATAGGCAAAAACCATTGAATCTTTATCCTTCTCGAAATTTGGCCTGCTAACATTGCCTTTTGGATGTCAAATTTCATTTTCCATAGAAAACTTGAAACTGTTGAATGAGCAAGAGCATCCCAATCTAATGAAGAGATGCAAGGAGCAGGCACATGTACAAGATTTCCATAAGAACTCCTCCCTGATGGCACTTGATAATCTGCATAATGGACAAATAACTCTATGCTATTAAAAAATTGAACAGATTTGTCTGCATACATAAGTTTTGGATATTCCTTATGAAGAACTCTGAATGTTCCTGTTAAACATTCAACAGGTTGCCATTCCACAATATTGGAAGGAAAGATATTTGCAATACAAAAACATATGTGTTGTTATACAAAAACAATTGGAATGATAGAAGAGCATTGTGAAACTTCACTTACAGTACGAAGGGAATTGCAGATGATTTTCTAGAACAAGATCCTTAGCAGTGTACACATGTTGTACTCGTGCAAACCAACTGCATCTCTTCAATTTGAAATTGAGAATACGTCCCTTCTAGTGGTTTCTTGTGTTGTCTCTTTTGGCATGCTTGACTTTATGGGCACCTCTGCAACTAGGAAGCATAGTTACCCATTCATTTACTTTCACAGAAAGAGGTTTCCACAAAGAATCCTTTCTTCTGTTGTAAACCTCACATGAGGTTATACGATTTGAAGGACGACGAGAAGAAGAAGCCATTTGAACTAAGAGAAGGAGAATGTTCAAAGTGAGAAACCAACATTCACAAATTTTGGCAGTATTTATAGAGAAAAAAGCTTTGTACACATGGAAACTTTTCATTTGATGTAAACCCTAACGCTGAATGATCATGAAATTTTGTGAACCAAAAAATATTTCATATCTTCAAAAATCAATTCCTTCTTGGAAATTTAAGAATATGCTTTGTGTAGTGTGCAAAAATATCTTTTTTTGCATCAAACCAAAAAATTGTACACTGAATACGAGAATCTTCATCACTTTAGCGGTGCTTTTAGATAATATTGTATTAAAAAAAGAATTTCTTCATACAGTTAAAAGAGACAGCAATGTTATATTCGTGTACACGTGAAAAGACTCTATTTGTCAATTTCCTTAATCTTTCATTAGCAAACAACCTCTTTTCGGCTGTTTTTTGCCCTAATGGTATTTCGTATGTTGGTTGTTGAGGATAAATTGGATGGTATGGGCTTATATGATGCGACATGTATTGGTTGCAAAAGGACTGTGGAACATTGTGCAGGGTGTTGAAAAATGTCCTATTGCACCTGCAACTATTACACCTACAGGTATTGAAGCTGATGCAGAAGGTGTTGAAGATGATGATATTCTGCATATTCCTGTTCGTGCTGTGGTTTCTACTGCACCTAGTATAGAGCAAAGTCATTGGGATGGCAGAGATGCCCAGGCACATGCATTGATAGCTTTGTCTATCAAACATGCCATTATTCCTCACATACGCTCTTGCAAAACAGCTAAGGATGCTTGGGATACACTTACCACATTGTACCAAGCTAAGAATGAGGCTCGTGTTGCTTACCTCAAAAAACAATTGGAGAGTGAGCACATGAATGAAGGTGATTCTATGGACATTTTTCTAACAAAGATCAAAGACTTGAAGGAATAGTTGATTTTTGCTGATGAGGTTATACCAGATAGCTCACTTGTGCATACCGTTCTAAATGGTCTTCCTGATTCATATCAGAGTTTTGCTTCTACTCTTCGATTGATGAAGAAAGGCAATCCAAATGCCTTGTCATTTGAAGAGTTAGTATTTGTTCTGTTGTAGGAAGAACAGTCAAGGCAGAACAGATCCATTATGCATGTTGCAGATCAAGCTTTCCTGGCTAGTCAGAAGGCCAGAGGAAAATGGAGCTCTTCAATTAGTAAGCAGAAATCTGCTAATTTTGGTACAATCGAAGAGGGAAGACAAAGATGAAAAAAGAAATCAAAAAAGTAGAAATTGTTTTCCAAGTATTGTAAAGGAAATGATCATATCAAAAAGAACTGTCCAAAACTGGCTGCTAAAGAGGAAAAAAAGAAAGAGGCTGGAATGGTTGTTGCAGAAGCCTCTACACCAAAAACAGAGTCTGCTAATCTTGTGCAGGAAGAAGAATGGGTGTTTACTACTGTTTGCAGTTTTGACCCATCCTCTCATGAGCAGTGCATGTTTGCAGTAGACTTAGATGTTTGGTAATTTGACAACAGGGTGACCAAACATATTACCTCACAGCGTAGTTTCTTCTCTTCACTTGAACCTGCCCCTACAGGAAATACTGTTACATCCGCCAACAACTCCTCTTATCCTATAATTGAAGTTGGTAAGATCATTTTGACCACTACTGATGGTAGTTCTTTCACTTTGTCAGATGCTTTATTTGTGCCAGGGATCAAGAAGAACCTGTTATCAGTTTCTGCATTAGCCAAGATTGGCTTGGTTGTGAAATTTGTTGATGACAGGTGTACAATTCATGATCTGTCAAATGGTGATGTGATTATTGCTTCTGGCATTTTATGTCGTGGGCTGTATAACCTCATAGACTATGAGAGATCTGTAAATGATACGGCATGTGTAGTACATGATTCTCAGGCTATGTCAGATGCAAAGCTTTGGCATGCACGCTTTGGTCATCTGAATTTTGCTAGTTTGCTATGCTTGCAGAAATCTGAAATGGTGTCCTCTTTGCCCAAACTTGAGGAACCCGGAAAACATGTTTGTGAAGGCTGTATTTTGGGCAAAATGCAATGTTCCTCATTTGCAAAAGATGGTTCAGTTCGGGCTACTCAGAAATTGTAGCTTGTACATAGTGATGTCTGTGGTCCTATGCAGACACCTTCTTTTGGAAATTATCTATACTTTGTGACTTTCATTGATGATTTTTCTAGGCATGCATGGGTATATCCATTGAAGGCAAAGTCTGAAGTGTTGCTTCAAATAGTTTTTGGTTTTGGCTGAAAATCTGTCAGCATGTAAAATAGGCACCCTCCATTCTGATCGAGGGGGGGAATATATGTCTTCTGATTTTAATGCATTTCTGGCTGAACACGGGATAAAACACTAGTGTACAGTGCCGTATACACCTCAACAGAATGGAGTTGCTGAACGAAAGAACAGGTCACTCATGGAGATGGCGAGGTGTATGGTCAAGAGTCAGGCTTTACCACATAGTTTCTGGCTTGAGGATGTCATGTGTGCAGCATATGTACTTAATAGGTGTCCCACTAAATCACTATAGTCTATCACTCCATATGAGGCTTGGCATGATCGCAAGCCATCTGTTGCTCATCTGCGCATTTTTGGTTGTTTGGCATATGCATTAGTGCCTGAACAACATCACAAAAAATTGGATGATAAAGCAGTAAAATGTATTTTGTTGGGTACAATTCTGAAACAAAAGGCTATTGTCTGTATCATCCACAGACTAAGTGCATTTTAGTTAGCTGTTGTGTTGTTTTTGTGGAAGATGTTATTCAGCCATTGCTTTCATGTACTAAGGAGACATCTGTTAGCTCCAAAGACATGTATGATACTTTGCTGCCTCTTTTTACAGGTGGACAGTCTAGTGCTAGTCCTAATGAGGCAACTCCTTAGCCTTTGCAGGTTTCATGTGATGATGTAGATCATTCCATTTCTGATGTAGATTTACATGATGCACTTGTTGATGAGAGAGTATTAAGTAGGCAAAAACTATGCCAAAATGGTTGGTGCAAACTTTGCGTGATAGCAAATTAGATGCACCGCTGTCATATCGTATTTGATGAGGCTCTCATAGTGCCTCTTTTGCATCAGGTTGCTATGCTATGGCTACATCTAGTCTCTGTGATGAGAATGAGCCTGTTTCGTTTGATGGAGCACAAAATTTAGAAAATTGGATGGGTGCTATGCAATCTGAATATGATGCTATAATGAGGAATGGTACTTGGTCTTTGTGTGACTTGCCTCGTGGCAAGAAGGCCATTGGCACTAAGTGGGTTTATAATCATCCTTCCTGAAATCTATAAAGTGAGTATGTGATGGAGATGTCCACTAAGGGCTCTCCTCAATCTAGTGATATATCCCCCATGAATGATGAATCCTTTACTCCATGGCCATAGAAGAAGAGTGCTCAAAGGAATGTCGCTTCCACCATCCCATACCAGGGGAAGCTTCTTCCAATTCATGGTGCCATACCTACGCTAAATCAAATGTATATTCCATATATTTGTAATGGAATATGTAGTTGGACTCTAATGAATCCCACATCTTCAACTCATGTATGTTGACTCAAATGAATCCCCTATCCATGAACCAGTTTAGTTTGGTTCTAGTCAACATGTAACAATGGATATCCTTTTCTATTCCAAACTAACTTGCTCCCAGGTACCAAGAATAAGTCTAAGTACCTCTCTCTAGATCCCGACATACATATATCTATTGGGTACCCCAAATATTCCTCATTGAGGGATCTATGCTCTAAGTCATAGAGTTAGTGCCATGACTATGGTCTTTCTAACCATCACTCGAATCACATTAGCACCCATCGATGCTCTCTCATGAAACCCATCTCTATGCTCCCATCTAATTGGTTTCCTTATTAGTGTAGAGAAAATGATTCACTACTTAAGTGATGTACATGAGTGAAACTAGTCACTCTTGGGCATACCTCATGATACCCCATAGTCTGCTAATCATACCATGAGACTCTTTTGAAGGTAAGTAAACCTTCAACATATTTGAGATTATCATAAATATATCTCCCGTGATTTTCTATGCAAAAACAACGATGTATGCATTCCAATAATATATCCATGCATGTATATACAAAACATGCCAAAACATAACCATAATGCCTAAAAATATAAGGCATACCTCCCTAAATGGTTTAATGTTAGGATTGCATGCATCCATGTCTTTTTTATGAGCTTTGAGACCTTTTCACTTTCCTCGCCGGTCTTAAAACAAACTTTGAAGTGTCCAATGACATCAGATCACTTCCCAAAACATCAAGCATGGTCAAATGATTACAAAAATAATGCAAATGTGGTAAAAGATGCATATGTCATCCATATCAAGACCTGCATAGAGGTAGAAAAATACATAATTTCCAAAATTTCTTTTAATAAAATGAAAATAGTTTCTATGCTCTTCTAAAACAACCATAGCAATCCAATTTGGAGTTTCCTCAAGGTATGGCCTCTACAAGTGTGACATGCCTAACTAGTGAACTGGTGGAAGTGCTAGAAAAAAATGTGAAAATGTGATTGTTTAAGTGCCTAAAAGCATTTCCATCAAGAAAATATTAAAATTCTCTCCTTAACCTCAGAGAGTTATATATGAAGATTCTTTGTCATATTCACATTTCCAAATCATCCCTTTTTGCATGCTAATTTTCTCCCCAAAAGAGGCATAAATCAAGGATTTTACCCTCTCACAAAAAGATAAATGGGAGATTTAGCAAGCTTCTAATCCTTTCCTAGATATGATTTTTCTTGGATTTTATAATTCCCTATGATAATGCATATATCATACTTCATGTAAATATGCATTATTCCATGCGGATTCTCTTAAACTACCCCTTTTTCTTACTCCCAAAAGTGGAGTTTGACTAAAATTTGCACTTGAAATTTTGTCTAAAAAGAGCATAAAGATCTTTCTGGATGCAACATTCAGATCTTTCTGGATGCAAAATTCCTCCTTAACTTACGATTTCATCAATCTAATGATTCCAAAGGGAAATTCGTATGACATAATCTTAGTATTTATTTGTTTCTAATCCATCCATACCTAAGGCACCTCTTTTTCCCTTCTCCAAAATGGAAATCTATTAAATTTAGGTTCTAGAATTTTGGTAGAAAAGTGATGATAGGGGGTCTTCAAGAGCCTCAAACTCCCATCCTACTATACCATTTTTGGATTTTTTTATATTCTAACTAGACTTCCATGCACTATATTATATGTATGCATGATTTTTCCTACCAATCTATGGAAAATCCCTCTTCATTTCCCTTTCCCAAAATGGCAACTTATCAAAATAGCACCTACAAATTATACAAAAATCATGTAGGAGATCTTTTTTGAAGATACCTAAAGCTTATGTTTCATTGCATTATTCTTGGCTCTAGATGAGAGTATATATGTCATACTCCCCCTCATTGGTTGCCCATATCGCATCTTTTCTTCCTCCCAAAATGAGGATCTATCAAATAGCTTCTATAGAACATGGAAAAAGCTGTAAAAAAGCGCCCAGCCTCATCCGAACTTGTGTTCTCTTGCCTGAGATACTACTCTCACTTATGAGTCTAAAGAGATATTATCTTGAGAATCCTCTTTTCTTTTCTATCAGATGGGCATAATGCCCCTAGTGATGCCATGTGACATCTACACGACCTCACCCAAAAGGGTGTACATTCATAATGTGACACATATATAGTAGACATAGACCCATAGATATGTGTAGTTATACATATACGAGATTATTAACTTCATGATTGAATAGGAAGAGCCAATGTAGAACCCATCTAAGATTGGATCCATAGTATATCAAAATATCAAATATATCTTATTCATGAGCTCATTATGTGGAAGTAAGCAATGTGCAGACTGTAGTGTACCTCACTGTAGGATAAAATGTTTCTTCACAAAATGCCATGCTTTTGCTTGTATCCTTTGGCAATGAGTTTTTTTCTAAGGTTCCATCTGACTTATACTTGACCTTATAAATCCATTTTTATTCATACTCCTTGATGATCACGTGGTCCTGGTGTAAGTGTCCAAGTTGGTTATCTTGAATAACTTCAATTTTAGATTTCATGGCTTCTTCCCATTCTGGATGACCCTTAGCTTCTTGATAAATTGAAAGTTTCGGTATCTCCTGGATCCTATGCATGATGGTGAAATTGACCAAGTGAATTTGCTCTTTGTTTTGTTTCTTTAGAATTCTTTGAGACTTTCTTGGTTGTTGTGATGTACTTGCCTCTAGAATTCATTTGGACATTACTCTATCATCCTCTAAAGTGTAGATAGTAGGACTAGAGTTGGTTCTTGGAACTTTTGAGTACTTGGAATTTTCAACAGTTATAACATCTTTGGAAATGGTTTGTGTATGATGGACATGAACCCAAAAATTGATTAATATGAAGGGTCTATAGGTAGTTCTTGTCTATATTCATGTTGCTTGTCCGGCTCTTCAGAATCAGAAACTTTATCCTATAAAGTAGTCTGACAATTGTCTGTGGCTTCTTTAAAAATACTTTGCATTTTTTTTATACCACCTTCAATGTAGTAGAGAGTGTATCTTGGTCCATAGGTACTGCTTCATCAGATTGCAGACCGGCAATAGATGCATCATAGAGGGAAGCCTTGGCTTGTGTGGAAGCCAAATACTCCTTTAATTCCTCTTGCAGGTAGAAATCATGTTGCAAAACTACTTAGGCTATCAACTTTAAAGTAGCCAGCCGGTCTTGAGTTGTGGTCAATATGATGACTATCCCTTAGTGTTGGGCACGAGATTGCTCCAAAGCACCTCACATTTTTTGAAATTTTCAGCTATGTCAACATTAGAAAATTGATCGTCAATGATTTGCTTCTTTAGCACTATGTTTTCTTCCTTTTATTGCTACAGAGCATAATGCATTTCCTCCAAATATCCTTGTAATCCTTCACTCCTTTTGACCAACTCTTTGAGGGTAGCTAAGTGCTTTTCGTTAGCATCATTTAGGGTTCCAAATATGATGCTCGATGGCATCTTTTTCCTTTGTCACCTATTCAAACAAGGACTTAAACCATTGTTTGTTATGCTAAGAAGCATCCAACTTTGATCGAAAAAGCAAAAATTGTGTTGGATAGCTTGGACATCTGCCCCCAATTGCTGCACCTCGGTGGCCAACTGGGAAGCTAGCTACTGGATATTGATCTTGTAAGTACATTAATCTTCAAGCCATGTGATTTCACCAATAAGCTGATCATACACATGTTCTAGGTAATAGCAGATGACAAAGATATTGTCAAAATAAAAAAAGGAATAAACCCCAAATTCCCAATAAGTTAAATTGGACTAGGGTAGAGCATGGGAAAATGTGGTTCCAAAGTTGACTAGCTGGAGTGTGAGCAGCTAGCTTCATGATGGTATCATGGTAGTAGACAACAGGATGGAGAATGTTTAAGGGTAAAGGGGAGGAGAGTAGTTTGGGGATGAGGGTGATGGAGAGGCAAGAAGAGATGTTTGTTGTTGCACGTAGGTGGCAGTGAATGTATGTGTGTGTGGTTGATAGGGGAGGAGAAGGAGATGAAACCTTTGGGTGGTTCATAGGAGGCTACTGGCATTCTGGGTGGGAAGAAATGTGGTGAGCCAAAGACTGTAGAGAAGACAGACACGGGTGCATTTGAACATGTCGAAATAGCATGTCCATGCTTTCATCCTCCTTGCCCTCGGATAGTGGTAGAGGCAGTGGTGATGGAGGCTGGGTGATAGGTTCAATAGGTTGAGGAATGAGGAACAAACAAATTGTAATGGGAAACTCACACGAAAAAAGAATATTGAAGATGTAAGGAAGGCATGACTTTGTAAGAATTTGGCAGTTGATGTTCTACATGGCTCATTCACATTCTCTATGAATAGATTGAAAAGGTATATGGCCCAATTGATGGGGGCTTCGACGATGGCAAGCAAAAAAAAGAGAATAGAATTGGTGATAGATTCCATAACATTTACGTTGCACGTTGAGAGCGACGAGGAAGGATGAGATCAATGGATTTGGGTCCATTTGTAGGAAGGTGGATTAACCTATGCACTAGCTCGTGGAAAGTCACGACATGCACAGTTCGAGGGATGTGAACCTCCCACATAATGTTGGTCGGCATAGTAGAGGCGATGGATTTGGCAATGTCTTTGAAGCCGGGGTGAACGACGACTAAACCCAAATCCATCAAGAGTTT
Organism: Ceratopteris richardii; assembly: GCA_020310875.1. NCBI lineage: Eukaryota > Viridiplantae > Streptophyta > Polypodiopsida > Polypodiales > Pteridaceae > Ceratopteris > Ceratopteris richardii. The sequence goes on along the minus strand of CM035439.1, from coordinate 123,835,907 downwards.
CTAACCAGAGGTCACCGAAATGACTTGCACCAAAATCTAATTTGGCTTCAACTACCGTACTCTGAATTTGCCTAAATCTTTGTTTTCTTTTGAATTATAGAAGAGGACAACTTCAAAAACAGGAGTCTTCAAGTGCCAATCATATGTTTGGGACTGTCTAAGTTGCATTTCTTGTAACAACAAAAAACTCTTAAAACCGGCCTCATCTAAAGCTCAGAGGGATTTCAATCGATGTTACATAGAGTCTTTAGGCAGTAGATTATGCCTAGAGCATCACAGAGGCTAGAGACAAGGAGAGATTCTTTGTTGGAGAGATTTGTGTGGCATATGTGCCCACACAAAATAATGTTGTAGACCTTTTTACAAAGACTCTGCTTAGGGAGAAGTTTGAAGCTTCTTACAAAGCTTTGGTCTTACTTTCTTTTGTGGATTGATTTTATTCCACATTGCTTGGCACTTCTTTATACATGAGTGCCAACACCACATCATTCCCATCGGGGATTTGTTGATATATTTTGGGAGTGATGTGTGTGAACACACTTAGGACCATTGTGGCATTATTTTCCCTCTTTAGGATCTTTTCTTCGCTTCGCTCGTATATATGCCTATTAACCTAATGGCTCACTTATCTTTGTACATTCACTTGGTAATACATTTAGTATTGTGTCATCTCCAAGCTTCTTCTTTTTCCTCCTATTGTTGGTGTGCTTTTGTAGACCTCGATCTCCAACTTTGAAGTAGCTTATTCGCACCCTAAACTAATCTAGAAATCAAGAAGGGATCATGGTTATGCACATATGACTTTCATTCGTACATATAAAGATAGTAAAAAAAAGTGATTCTATAACTTAGGAGGAATCTACCTTTCACATACTTTTACTTTTTGGTGAACTATGAATTAGGAGTTGTTTGAATCTTATTTGTGAAGCCATGCTATTTGCAACCAGTGCATTGAATCCTTCCACTTTTGACTCATGAGTCATAGCCTTGAGCCTAAGGTTAAGGATTGATTTTCAATACTCCCCCTCAACACTTAAACATAATTCTACGATACCAATGCTTTTCTTGAACTTCAAAGACTTTTTTCCATCCAAAACTTTGTTAAACATATCTGCAAATTGTTTTTTGGTACTCACATGCTTCACCATGACCACTTTTGCAATGCTTCACCATGACCACTTTTGCAATCACTTTCTCTCTGATGAAGCGGTAATTTACTTCAAATGTGTTTGGAAATAGCTTGGAAAACTAGGTTCGAGGTTCGGTATACACTACTCATCTTTTTCACACATGATAGGAATTTGTTTCCTATGAAAATTCAAATCTCTAAAGAGTTACTATATCCACATATCTCCACAAGATACAAGGTTTAAAACTCTATAATCAGCTTTAGTTGAAGATAGCTCTACTATCATTTGTTTCTTGGAGCTTCATGGGGTGTTCTTGCTTCCAATCATGACGACATAACCATTGTGCTCCTCCTATCATCTTGTGATCCAACCAATCTACATGGAAATAAAAAAAAACCTAATTAAAAATTTCATCAAAAGCATAAAATCATATTTCACTTATAGTGTCCTTGAGATATCTAAATACTCTCTTGACTACCATCAAGTGTTGTCTCTTGGGAGTTTGCATTAAGTGTGGGAGAAACTCCAAGTACATGTGAGATGTCTGGCCTATTCAAAGTTTCATAATTCAAAGATCCTACAAAATGGATCTATACAAAGTGACATCTTCAATTCTTCTCTCTCATGTGCACTAATATTTTCATTCACTTTCATTGACATTGATATTTTCTTGCAATCACACATGCCATACTTTTCTAGAAGGTTGGGAATGTACTTCCTTTGCCTAAGGTATATGCCTTCTTTCTTGTAGTTACTTATATGCCCAATAATTGCTTCAATCATCCAAGATAAGATATCTTAAATTTTTATCCAAGTTTCTTTTTTTATGTCTTTAATTTTTTCCTCATCATTCTTTATAAGGATAAGATCATCAACATAAATACAAACGTATACAATGGCAATTAAAGTGACCATGCCCATGGAAGGATCAAGTTAATGAGAGAAAAAGATTTCCCACTAATATCTAATACGCATACATGGCCACTTTTCAAGTATTACATAAATTCCATATAAATATAGTTAAAAGACCATACCTAGAAGTTGCCTTGGGATGTAAGGGTAAGACCATAAAGATCATCATTTTTTTCACTACGAAACAACTAGAAGTGCATAGAGAGACCATAGAATCCTATCTCATATATTGTAGATACGGGTATGGCCATGAAGTTCATCCATTTTTTCATTGTCAAACAACTAGTACATGTAGAGACCATAGTGGCCTATCTCATAGTCATGGGAGGAGTACAAACAAGGCGCATTGGGGCAACTCAAGTAGCTCTTCAACTAGGCAAGATCGACATGCTGGTCACTTTTCTTGTGTGTGACAATAAATATTTAAACAAAGCAATGGTGCTAGGAAAGGACTAGCTATTCAATACTTTGTAGATCTCTATATGGAAAAATGGTTTTGGCTTAGGTACATGGAAAAAAACGTTTCTGATTTTCAGATGAAAACATTGAGATAAAATCGTACATGAATATAAGTACTACTTTCGATTGCATACAAGAGAAACATCAAAGTCATTCTTTGTTACCATGAAAACACAAGAAAAGACAACACAAGCAAATGAAACACAAGAAAATACAACACAAACAAATGATATTAAAAAACAGGGGCCACACCACATGCATATCCCAATGCCCAAAAATGTTTTCCACAAAGATGAGTTTGGATGCAAGAGTGGTTAAAACCATGATAAATCTACCCATAAATTTGTCTAAAAATGGATAAAATATAAAGATAATTGAAGAAAAAGGGAAAGGCCAAGCAATCACAAAGTATATCTTCATGTGCAAAGAACTTCAAAGCCTTGACTCACAATATTGTTCAATGTTGGATTCCAAAGGAACAAGTCAATTGGAATACCAAGGTTGCACCTATTAAGAAGGACACTCCATTTGAAAATAGATAATCAAGCACAATACAAGTGAAGTAAGCTAAAAAATGGAAGCCTTGACTTGTTGTCATGCAACTCCCAACATTAGGATGCACACAGTAGCAAATTTGGATGGAAAAACTACACGACCTCTTGATAAGCCTTTCAAAGGAGAGATACCCATCTAAGTTCAAGCATATTGTTGGCACGCCATCAAATGTTTTGAGTTTCGTGTTCTCTCAAGTTGGATTTGTTCATCTTCTTTTATGTCCATTAACCACCAACACTAAACATATTGTTGGCATTTCATCAAATGTTCTAAGTTCCATATTCTTTTAAGTTGGGATTTATTTTGTTTCTAAATTTTATTCTTTCCACAACATTCACATCCTCTAGAAGAAATGTAAAGAAGATCCTTTTCATTTTATCATGCTAAACCTTAACTAATTAATTCAAAGTTGTGTTTCTTAATTTCTCTTTGTATTTGCAAAAATCTCCTCTAGGTAATCAATGATAACATGAATTGGCTCACTCATCAATAAGGCAAAACGCCATGGGATCACTATCAAGTACCTGTGTTCGGACAATATGCTTTCGCGTGCACTCAAGGTATACATGATGATAGGGCTACATTACATGAACATGCATAGAAACATGATTTTTTATCCCATGCACAACACATAATTTCCTAACCAACACAAGATCATGCAATAGTTATTCTTCTTAATCATGTGAATATGGTTTGACATCATTATTGGAGCTCAAAGGAACGCGCCTTGCTATAACATTTAGAGGTGCAAGAGTTCTCAAGAGTCATCAAACACTAAAGAATTGACATTCTCATCAAGGTGACAACACCCCTAATCAAGCTTGGCATGAAGTAGAAGCAAAACGTCTAAACTCTAAGAGTCCTTGGAAATACGTGGAATACAAAGCTTGAAAAATGGGAGGAGGAGCTCAAGAAGGGGAGAAGTGAGCAAACAACCAATGAAAAGAAGGCAAAGAGCACCAAGGGCCCATAATAGTTCCAATTTGATATGCACTTAAGTTAGATTTTATGCTAAAAATACACTCATTTTTTATTTCCAAGGCTAATAATCTCCCTTTTCTAACGGCAAAGATTCCTTGAGCATCTGGAGCATTTACATATTTTCCTAATAGGATTCTTCAAGTTTTTTGCATTATCTCAAATTGAAGCTATTTTCATGTCATGAGATATTCTTAATAATACGATCACTATTCTAAATCACATGATGGACATTAGAGTATGAACAAGGACAATCCAAGATGTATATAAAAAAAAAAAAACAGGCTTCCATTTTCAGGGGAGTGTTTGAACTTTCCTTTTGAGCGTTTAAATATTTTCTTGAGGTTTTAAAGATACTTTGTATCTCAATTTTGAAGCATTTTAAAATTGTAGAACTGCTGTTTTTAAACCTATTATGAACACTAAATTATGAACAAGGCTAACCCAAGATGTATAGATAACAATGGGCTCTGAATTTATAAGAGAGAGATCTAGAATTGATGCGTCAACTTTCATGAGTTTTGAACCTTATGTTTTCACACATATACACATAGACACACACACATACACACACACATAGACACACACACATACACACACATAGACACACACACACATACACACATATACACATACACATACACACACACATACATACATAGACACATACACACTTATACACACACATTCACACACATTTCCACACACACATACACATGCATACACACATATATATACACATACACACGTATATGCACACAGACACACACATACACACATAGACACATACACACACATACACACATATTTACACACACACATATACACACTAATTTATACACACACATACACATAGATTTACACACACACATATACACACTAATTTACACACACACATACACATGCATACACACACACAGATATACACACATAGACACATGCATACACACATAGACACACACATATACACACATAGACACACACACACATACATGCACACATACACACACACACACACATAGACAATTACACACTTAGACACACACACACACACATTTACACACACACATGAACATGCATACAAACACATATATATATAGATAGACACATACACACTTACACACACACACATAGACACATACACACTTACACACACACACACACACAAATAAACACACACACGCACATATACACACACACATAGACACATACACACTTACACGCACACACATACACACATCCACACACATTTACACACACATACACATGCATATAGACACATATATATAGATACACATGTATATACAGACATAGACACATACATATACACACACACATAGACACATACACACTTACACACACACACATACACATGCATATAGACACATATATACAGATACACATGTATATACACACATAGACACACACAGACACATCTAGACACACACACACATGCACACACACATGGACACATACACACACATATATGCATAGACACACACATAGAGACATACACACACATATATGCATACACACACATAGAGACACACACACACACATACACATACATGCATACCTATGCATACATAATGCATATGCATACATACATACTTACATGCATACACACACATACACACACATGCATACATTTGCATACATAATGCACATGCATATGCATACATACATGCATACACACACTCACATATACACCTCATACACATATACACACATACATATGTACACGTACATATATTGATTTCTAACCCATTCTGTTTTATATGTACAGGTATTATGGATCCTAGTAGAGAGAGAAAGGCAAAACTCACTCTCATAAAAAGTCTTATGAGAGCAAGAGTTTCGCCTGATACTTTAGGGATCATCATGCATGAGTACTCAGAGATGCCTGATCATGAGCTAGATTTTACGATCCAGATGCTTACCAGTGATCAAAGGAGGGCTCTTCTGCAGCTCCACATGCAAGAAGACAGCTATCTGTTCATAGGTACATTTTTTTCACATTTTTTTAATGATATTATAACACATATTTTTATTTATTTTTATCTATCTATTTTCAAGACACCTATACCATCTCCAGATCATGAGAGCAGAGCACATGTGCCTATGAGAACATGCATAGGCACCTTAGGGCTAGAGTGCGATATAGAGCCAAAGGGGAATATAGTGTATATAGGGAATGGATTGGAGTTCAAGAGAAGAATGCGAGTGTTATGCAACTCTTACCTACGCCTTGTCCACTTGCAGTGGAAGTAAGTATAAATTTTACATATAAATTGAAATAAATATCTTATGTTTTATTTACATGATTCTTTTTAATTTTTGTAGTGAGCATGATAAGAGGGATAAAAAATACATACTTAGTTCACTTGAGACAAAGTTTGGGACCGGATGGTTGCATAAGTGGTGTCTAAAAGAGATGCGAACACTTATGGCTCATCATCGTGACAATGCATGATACACATTGCTTTTATGTATATATATGTGGATATGAGTATGTGTGTTTATGTATGTATGTATGTATATGAGAGGGAGAGAGAGAGAAAAGAGTGCGACTAGAGGTACAAATACACACATACACACATATACATCATACATGCACATTTACACACATATACATATACATGCACATTCATACATACACACACATACATGCACATTTACACATACACACACATACACATGCATGCACTTACACACATATAATGAATACACACATAGACACATACACATACTCACATACACATACACATACTCATATACACATACACATACATTATCATATGTACACACACATAGACTCACATAATCATATTTACATACATATATACACATACATACACACATATGCATACATACATACATACATATATATATATATATATATATATATATATATATATATATATATATATATATATATATATATATATATATATATATATATATATATATATATATATATATATATATATATATATTACAGTATATATATCTCATTTTATAACAACACACACACACACACATATATATATATATATATATATATATATATATATATATATATATATATATATATATATATATATATATATATATATATATATATATATATATATATATATATATATGTGTGTGTGTGTGTGTTTATGTATGTATGTATGTATGTATATGTATATGTATATGTATATTTAAATTACAGTATATATATCTCATTTTATAACAATACATACATACATATATATATATATATATATATATATATATATATATATATATATATATATATATATATATATATATATATATATATATATATATGTGTGTGTGTGTGTGTGTGTGTGTGTGTGTGTGTATGTATGTATATGTATATGTATATACATATACATATACATATACATATACATATACATACATACATACACACACACATACACACACACACACACACACACACACATATATATATATATATATATATATATATATATATATATATATATATATATATATATATATATATATATATATATATATATATATATATATATATATATATATATATATATATATATATATATATATATATATATATATATATATATATATATATATATATATTCCTAATTCAAAACCCCTATTATAAATATTCTAATTCAAAAATCCTAATTCAGAAACACTAATTTTGATTTTAGGGTTTTAAAAACCCTAATTTAGAAACTCTAATTCAGTCTTTTAGCCATATGCTTGAAGTATATGTACACATTGCATCTACTCCTCTCACCACCTACTAGAGAGATGTCTCTCCTCCCAACCTTATGCCTCTATATATAGCTACTCGAATCAACGAGGATCATAATATATATAAAGATACATACACATCATCTAGATACACATATATAAATATAAAATGGAGTAGATACATTATGTATCACACATACATGCCTATATACACACATGTATATATATAAATGCATACATATTTACATGTACACATTTACACATAGACACATATACATATATACATGTACACATCACATATATATGCCTATATGCACACATGTATACTTGTACATGCATACACAATTATAAACACACTTGCATATATTACACAAATGCATATGCATATATACACGTGTGCATACTAACACATGTATACATATATCACACACATGCACACACATACATATACATGAAACACATATATGTGCATACTAACACATGTATACATATAATACACAGGAATACACACACATATGCATACATACATGACCAAAATTTGCTCTTGGAAGATAAAGCTATATATAAAATAATTAGGCATACCCCTGAGCTTCATGTTCTAACTTAAAAGAAGATGATTTCATCTCTTTAGTAGGATTCATCAATGACCTACCTCTAGGTTGAACATGAATGACTTGCCACCAAGGATGAGCATCTAGGTTTTTATAAAAAAATGCTTGTTCAATATGCCTAGGAAGAATATATGGGTCTCTAGTAGATCACATTACCTTGGAAGAATCAATTTCCCAAAACCTAGATAATTCCTTTCTCAATGTGGAATTACTACCTTTATACTCGGCTCGAAACCAATCAACCTTCAAAATGACCTATCAAAATATATAAAAACAAAAAACCATTATTAGGTGCTTAAAAAAATAATAAACTCTATCATAAAAAATATAAACTTTTATCTACTTGTTTGAATGTACGAAATGATATTTCGTAGATACCAACAACAATTCCCACGTAACCAAGTTCGCCATCTAGAAGGTTTGTGTCTTTTGAGCTAGCACGTGATAGTTACTTGAAAGAAGCAACAATACTAGAATCCTCTATTTTATGTTTTGATTCTAATATGCTGTCCAAAAGCCCACATATTAGTGAACATTCGAGCCTCCAAAAGAAATTAAATTAGTAAAGAGAAACTAATATACATATATGAAAAAAAAAATTATTAAAATAAATTACCTTTCGTTCACAACCTATCATTAACTCTCTCTGCTCATCTGATATTTCTTCATTATTTGCATTGGCGCATTGCAAATGAATATATAGCCAATCCGTGAAAGAAGATATATTTGTAATCTCATTATTATCGAGATTACATCTATATCTTTTGCTTCTTCGTCTTTTACTTTGGATATTTTGAAGTTCCTATTCGAACTCACTAAGGAATGCTTGCATGCATTCGCTATTATATGTTACAAAAGTAGAAACATCATTTTTTTTTCTTGAAATGTAAATGAAAATGGAATTCCCTTACCTGATAATAACTCCTCGGTTATTTTTGAACAACACTGATTGGTCCATGCACGTGGAGCTTCTTCATCAACTCTTTTTCAAGGTACTCACTAACATAGTACATGCACTCTTCAAGAATCCAACCCTTTACCATGGATCCTTCTGGTTTCGCTCTTTATCGCACATAACCTTTTGATATTCCCATAAATCACTCAACCCAAAACATACATCGAGTGTTATCAACACCTACAATCTCTATTTCATCTGATGGACTAATAAATGAACTTGAATATCAAAAAATGAAGTAGGAAGCTCTTTCTTCATCAAACATAGTAGCTTTTTGCATTCACGTTTTTTTGTGGGATCGAGTTTTTGTCAATCTCTTTTGATGTAATCCACATATACATATCATTAAAAAAATTATAAAGAAGTTAATTCAAAAATAAAAGATATCAAATATTCATATATATTAAATAAAAAATATCATAATTACCTTATAAGTGATCCAAGACAATAGATCACATCTCATACTCCTTTCATTGTACATCCATTGATAACCAAAGGTAAAATATGTTTCAAAAAGTTATGCCGATCATGGGTCTTTAACACAGATAAGCTCTTATCATCCATAGGAAACATGTTCTGGAAGTGTCAAAAGCTTTGATAATTCGGGGCTTTGAAATATATGTCTAATCCGTGGAGCCAATGCAAAATGTCTCAATACCTTTTTTGGGATTTTACCTTCTTCGTCCTTATATCAAGGAGATTGACAATTTGTACATGTCAAAGAGTCTACATATTCATTTCTATATAAAATAAAATCATTAGGACATGCATGTATACATTGATAATCTATACCAAGATTGTTGATTATCTTCTTCATTTCATCATGTGAGGTAAGAAGAATATTCTATCTTGGTAAAAACTTTTCAGATAATAACCTGTAAGTTCATGAAAAAAAAACATATTAATAAAAATAAATAAATAAATATACACACACACATATATATATATATATATGTGTGTGTGTGTGTATGTGTGTGTGTATGTATATATATGCATATAATTTTATATATGTGTATGCTTATGTGTATGTGTATGTGGATGTGTATATGCATGTGCATGCATAAACGTATACGTATGTGTATATGTATGTATGTGTGTATATGTGTTTTATATGTGTATATGTATGTGCATGTGTATGCATATATGTATGTGTATGTGTGTATATATGTGTATGTATGTATGTATGTATGTGTATGTATGTGTATGTATGTATGTATATGTATGTATGCATGTGTAGCTGTGTATATTTGATTTCATTTTTAATTTTTTTTCTATTTATTTAGCTAAGGTAAAAACAAAAATATGCATTGAATGGACACTTTGTGTTCACCCATCCTTTAAAAACCAGCCAGAGCTTTTAATTGTCTTAAAAGATCTGAAATACACACAATTGCTGATTTGCTTAATTATAGTCGAGAAGATTTATCACGAATTAAAAACTTTGGACAAAAATCTGTAGATCAAGTTTCCAAAGCCTTGTGGGAACGCTTTGGCAAAGAATTACCTAACAAAAAAGAAACTATCACGTAAAAATAATCATCAACATAATCATGTCTATTAATAGAACTAAAAAAATATTTTTTTATTTTTTTTTATCGTGGTTTTTACTTATTCTTCCATCCTTCAAAATCTTCGAGGTAAATTTACTTGTCCTATTTTTCAAATGAATTAATACCTCCATAGCTAACTCATACTTAATATTTGTATGCAAAGTTCATAAAAGAGTTCACAACGCAGGTATTAGGTCGACTAGAATAGGAGAAGCAGATGTGTCAGGAAAATTCTAAAGGTTGGGTGGACAATTCCAAAGGCTAGATGGACAAAATATCTTCATTCGATATTGGTATGTATAATTTGACTTTACTCTCATAACATGTGTATGTGCGTATATGTGTGTGTATGTTTATATGTGTGTATACATATGTGTATGTCTATGTATGCATGTATCTATATGTATATATTTATGCATGTATATATATAAATAGATAGAAAATTAAAACTTATACCTTAATAGTGTCGAAACAGATACATTACTCCATCCAAAACAATTTTGAAGATTGAGAATAAGTAAGCTCTCACTTAATCGTGTCAAACGACTTCCTTCATATACATGCTTTAGACATTCCTCTGGAAGATATTTCTCATTTATAGAAATATCAATGCTCTCACTGTCATTTTGATACCAATCCTCAAAAAATTCTGCCACGCCATCATCTTTATCATTGTCGCACAAATCTTGTACTTTATCTTCTTTTGAATATAGGTCTTTCAACCTTGCATATTCCACAGGATCACTTTTGCATAGCCTCCTCAAAGAAGCTTCTGATAAATGAGGTCTTACTGGCAATTGTTGTTGGTGCAAGGCAACCACCAATTGATGTTTTGGATAAAGACTTGAAGTCAAAGGATGAAGAAAAGATTAACAATTGAAGATTGAAGATAGAGTATGTTCAGGAAATGAAGACATGTATACATATGTACATTAATTTGTAGTTAGCTCACTTATACCTTTTGTATGGTCATGAGCTTGTACATATATGCCTATATATACAAGTAGAAATCCGGGGCAAGTATGAGAGAGCATGAGGTGAGAAGCATTAGATGTTGAAAGAGTTATTAGACACTTCAGAAGTGAAGGAGATCTCTCTCATCATTCAGTTGTAAAATTTTCAGAGAAAAAGAAAAATTGTGCCCGATCTTTTCCTAAGTACTCCTTCTATGTTTAATCTTTTGTGAAATGCTTTTGTAAAAGTCTAAGTCTATAGTTGATTGACCTCTATACAAGTTTTCATATCCTAATTGTGATCAGGCTAAGAGAATTGAGAGTAGGAACATTTACATGTGTAAATGTAAAGAAGTGAACTTGCAATAGGTGCAAAATTCGATGCTAATGTTTTGGTCAGCTCTCCTTCCACAGTATAAAGTTTTGAGGAACCAAGCACTCATTCTTTAAGTTCAAAGGTAAGCTACCTATGACTAAAAGAATTTGAATGAATGGGTTGTAGTTTGAGAGAAATATGCATTAAAAGTTATAGGTGTAAAAGTCGACTATAGAGAACTATAGTTTTAGACATAGGTGGATTGTTTGAATCATTTCTCAAGATCTACTGAGTCTTTTGAGATGATTTAACTTGGAGAAGGTGTGCGAACACCTTGTACAAAGTTTCATCAGAAACTTTACACATTTGATCACTCAATGAGTGAGTTATGTGCACCAGACTTTTCTGAGTAGTGAATTTCTTCACAAATAGTTCAAAATTTGATAATCTGGTATTGGTCCTTCAAATTGGTAAAGGTTTTGAGTTGTTCTTGATATAGAGTGCTCTAACATCAAGGATATCTTGTTCTTTTGGAGATTAACACTCTCCATCAGTGGTATCAGAGCACGAATCATCAAAATAGAAGAAAGGAGGACCCCGACTGCTGCAATCATACAGAAATCAACATTTGAAGGTTCAAAAGGTGAGAGCTTAAAGAGAAAGCTTGAGAAGGAGGTCATAAGCTATCAAGAATATCAAAAGGAACTTCATTCGAAGTAAAGGTACACTTATTCCTCATAAATCTTGAAGAATTTAATACACAGTTGAAGAAAGGATGGGAGATTCTCTTCAAATAGAGAAATTGAATAGAGAAAACTATCCAGCTTGGTCAATGAGGATGGAAGCTTATTTCATGAGCAAAGACTTGATAGGATATATCACAGGTCAAGAAGAAAAACCACAATTCAGAGATCCTAGTGTTCCAACTAGGGATGAACTCTCAGATTTGAAGACTTGGATGAAGAGAGATGATCAAGCAAGGAGCATTATCTACATGGGAGTCAATGACTACTTGTTACCTCATATTAGAGGTCTTAAAAGTGCAAGTGATATATGGAATGCTTTGGAGGAGCATTTCCAAAACACTACAAAGTCAAGGAAGGCATCTTTGTGGGCAGAGTTTACCACATTCAAGAAGAAGGCCTCTCAATCCATTTTTGATTATGTAACAAGGATGAAGGACATTGCAGATGCATTAGGAGTAGTTGATGAAGATATTGAGGAGGATAGGTCGTGTGGCAAAGATGATGACCATCAGGACACTCATAGCCATTGCTGCATGTAAAGGTTGGAGACTATGTCAATTAGATGTGAAAAATGCTTCTCTAAATGGTTATATTTCAGATGATGTTTTCATGGAGCAACCACAAGGGTTCAGAGATAAAAGGTATTCAGAATATGTATGTAAGCTCAAGAGAGCTTTGTATGGTTTGAAGCATGCCCCAAGGGCATGGAATTATAGACTTGTAAAGTTCTTGAAGGAACTTGGTTTCCAAGTATCTAAAGCTGATAGTAGCTTGCTTGTCAAAGCAAGTGATGATGGGTTCATTTACATGTGCATATATGTTGATGACATAATTCTTACAGGTATAGATGAGAAGGGCATACAAAGCCTCAAGAAACAAATGGAGAAAGAGTTCAAGATATTAGTGACTTGGGAGACTTGTCATATTTATTGGGCATGGAGATCTCATATACTCAACATGAAGTGTATGTGACTCAAGAAAGGTATTTGAAGAACTTGTTGATCAAGTTTAAAATGGAAGATTGCAGGGTAGCACCTACTCCAATGGAGGTGAATCACAAATTGAGTAGATATGGATGAGAAGAATTCAAGGATATGAAGTTATATCAAAGTCTGATTGATAGTCTAATTTATGCTACATTAACTAGGCATTTGTCATATGCAATTGGAGTGTTGTCTCAATTCATGCATTGTCCTAGGAAAGAACATTGGGTTGCAGGACAAAGAGTGTTGAGATACATTAAGGGTACATTCAAGGAAGGTTTGTATTATGGTTTTACATAAGATACAAACATCAAGATATATAGTGATACAGATTGGGCAAGTAATCCTGATGATAGGAGATCAATATATGGATACTTGTGTTATGTGGAAGATAAGCTAATCTCTTGGTGCTCTAAGAAGCAACATACAGTTGCTTTATCATCTATAGAAGCAGAGTATAAAGGTATGGTTGAAGTTGCAAAGGAAGTCATATGGTTGAAGAATCTCATGAAGAGTTTTGACATCATTCAGAGTACACCCACTATTCATGGAGATAATATGAGTTCATTGTATCTAGCTGCTAACCATGTTTTTCATGCTAGGACTAAGCACATTGAGATTCAATATCACTTCTTAAGAGAGAAGGTGATTCATAAGGATATTGAAGTCATACATACTTCAACAAAAGATCAGATTGTAGATATGCTAATCAAAAGCTTGGATGGACCAAAGCTACAGAGATTCAAAGACATGGCAGGTATAAAGAAGATAGAGAAAACCTCAATTGATGATTGAGGGGGAGTTGTTGGTGCAAGACAACCCCCAATTGATGTTTTGGATAAATACTTGAAGTCAAAGGATGAAGAAAAGATTAACAATTGAAGATTGAAGATAGAGTATGTTCAGGAAATGAAGACTTGTATACATATGTACATTAATTTGTAGTTAGCTCACCTATACCTTTTGTATGGTCATGAGCTTGTACATATATGCCTATATATACAAGTAGAAAGTTGGGGCAAGCATGAGAGAGCATGAGATAAGAAGAATTAGATGTTGAAATAGTTATTAGACACTTTAGAAGTGAAGGAGATCTCTCTCATCATTCAGTTGTAAAATTTTCAGAGAAGAAGAAAAATTACGCCCGATCTTTTGCTAAGTACTCCTTCTGTGTTTAATCTTTTGTGAAATGCTTTTGTAAAAGTCTAAGTCTATAGTTGATTGACCTCTTTACAAGTTTTCAAATCCTAATTTTGATCAGGCTAAGAGAATTGAGAATAGAAACATTTACATGTGTAAATGTGAAGAAGTGAACTTGCAATAGGTGCAAAATTCGATGTTAATGTTTTGGTCAGCTCTCCTTCCACATTGTAAAGTTTTAAGCAAGCAAGCACTCATTCTTTAAGTTTGAAGGTAAGCTACCTATGACTAAAATCATTTGAATAAATAAGTTATATTTGAGAGAAATATGCATTAAAAGTTACAGGTGTAAAAGTCGACTATAGAGAACTACAGTTTTAGACATAGGTGGATTGTTTGAATCATTTCTCAAGATCTACTGAGTCTTTTGAGATGATTTAACTTGGAGAAGGTGTGCAATCTATAGGCAACACAGTGTACAAAGTTTCATCAGAAACTTTACACATTTGATTAGTCAATGAGTGAGTTATGTGCAGCAAACTTTTCTGAGTAGTGAATTTCTTCACAGAGTTCAAAATTTGATAATCTTATATTGGTCGTTCAAATTTGTAAAGATTTTGAGTTGTTCTTGATATAGAGGTGCTCTAACATCAAGAATAGTTTGTTCTTTTGGAGATTAACACTCTCCATCACTTATAAATGGTGTGGAGGAATATCATCAACCACATGAATAAAAATCATTAATATTACATAAATGAATAAAAGGTAAACTTTAAACATAAAATTGAATATGGATAGAAAATGTCCATTCTCTCTCTAGATAAAAGGTGCTCTTGTAGTTCTACACCACCCATAATTCACTAATAATTCATCACCAGCATGTAATGTAGTAATAGCATTGACAACTATGTATCCTGATACATCTCTACTCATGTATGGTGATTCATGACTATTTTCCTGCTCCTCGAATGTGCAATTAATCCTTGAGCTATTATGTAACCCTCGACCACTATTTATTAAACCTGCTATATTTCCATGCGTATAAGGTCTTCCATCAATCTATAATCTTTCATTTTTTGCATGTGAAATCCTTCTACTGGTAAGGGATGGTGCATTCAAGCATATTCCATAAGTACTCATGCTTTGAACATAACCTGCAAGTCAATGCCAATCTCCCCATCCATATATAGGACCACAAAATGACATAAGAGTGACTTCAGAGTCTGGAGGCACATACAAATCCTCTACAATAAAGAGACCACGAACACCATTAGTAATAGTGGATGAAGCAATCATATAGCGATTACCCCAAAAGTTAAAAACCTCTCCATCTAAAGGAAGTGGTCCTCTATTCCATCCTCCATATCTTCTTCTATCATATGTTTGTACTAGAGAACGATCAAGAGCTTGCAATGGATAATCTCCAGCCGTTTCAGTCTCTAAACCAGGAGGTAGAGGATTTCTAGAAACCTCTGCTTGTAATTGATGAACAATGAGTCCATGACATGTACGAGGTATACTAACATTATGAGTATGAGAATTATTATCATCATCATCATCACCCTCGAGCAAGTATTCCTGTATATCAACAGTAATTCGATTTTGTATATGGTTTTTAAATAAAATAATGACATTAATTTATAGAAAAAATACATACCCAAGCATTATCACGTTGATCAGGTGGTGGTGCACGCTCAAAAGTACCATACTCTGCCTCATGTTCAATACATTCCAATCATGGTCTTCGATATGTGCCATAGCAAGAGTTACACCAACATATAATATGCTCTTGATAATAAAATTCATTTTAATTCCTATCAGAGGACATATGTGAAGTCATTGCATGGGTAGGAGGTGGTGGAATGCTGATTATAACAAGAAACAAAAAAATATATCAGTTATGTATCTATCAAATATATTTAAAATTAAAAGTTTGATATACTTACAGTATATAGTCCTTGCACGATTAGGAGACGGTGGTGGAGTTCCATTTGATTGATTAGAATCTACAAATAATGGTATTTGGTATTAATAATCTAATTAGTTACATACATAAACTTTCACATATACATATTTACACATACACACATCCTTCCTTGTCGCAATGGAACAAGCTTCCATGTTTCGTTTCCATAAAGTGCAACCATCTCCTCATCCATAGCTTTTTCCTAATATGCATTTCCAATTGCATCTTCAGAACAAGAAGGTTCAACATCTTGTATTACCTTTGTCATGTAGGCACAATGAGGAGCCATGTAGCTATCATGTGTTAATCGTTGTACAGAATTCCGCATCCTCCCAGATCTTCTTGGTCCTGGGTCACTTGTCCTTGTATCATCTGTATGTGCCTTTCTAACTCATGGAGTCTTCATAGAGGGCAATCCAAGTTCCTCATCAAGACTCTTTTTTGAACCACTTGAATCTCCATCAACGTCTTCAAAACCTACACATGTTTTACTACCAGCAGAAAGCTTTTTTTCACCTTTCTTGGATGTATTTGATGAATTTGCTGGACTGAAATTTCCACACAATCTTCCACTCCATGGATTTGAGTTGGAACTATTGCTTGTGATGCATCTAGTCCACTCAAAACTTGAGATTCTACACTCGATTTTTCAGTTTTTTCTTTGTCATTTGATTCAAGATGAACCCATCTTTGGCATCTGCATAGAAGCTTGACATTTCATCAAATACCATATCTCTTCTCACCTTCACCTGTCGTGTGAGTGGGTTATAACATTTATATCCCTTTTGCTCAAGGGAGTATCCAATGAAGACACATTTTTGTGCTTTTGGATCAAGCTCCATCCTCAACTCATCTGGAACATGTACATATGCAATACAACCAAAAACTTTCATATGTGATAAGTTTGGCTTTTTACCAGTAAACTTCTCTTTAGGTGTAACTTGATGTATAATAGCAGTCGGAGTTCTATTCATGATGTATACAACAATATGAACAACTTCTGCCCAATAACAATGAGGCATATTCTTCTCAGCCATCAAGGCTCTTGCTATTTCTACAATATGTCTATTTTCGCATTTAGCAACATCATTCTATTGTGGTGTGTACATGCATGAAAACTGACATCGAATTTCATGACTTTTAAGAAAGTTGTTGAACTCATTTGACATATATTCACCTCTGCCATCAGACCTTAATGTTTGAATATACTTCCTTGTCTGCTTTTCCACCATAGCTTTAAAAAATTGGAAGTGAGTGAACACCTCATTCTTCTCTTTCATGAAATCTACCCACACTTTTCGTGTATGGTCATCAATGAAAGTAACATAAAACCTACAACCACCCATAGATGTGGTCTTTGCAGGACCCCAAACATCTATATGTACTATTTCTAGTATGTTCTCACTAACATGCTTGTCATGTGGAAATGATTCTCTTGATTGTTTACCAAATTGGCATGCTGCACGTACCTTTCGTAAGTGTGTAGCTTTGAAATTTGGTAGGCCATTGACAATCTCCTTGGACTGCATCAACTTCAACCTCTGCAAATTTGCATGTCCAATTCATTTATGGCAGATCTCTATATCCGCAATAAGTCCTGCACCTTTTGCAAACATGGATTTGAAGCACATGAATCAACATACTAAACATTACTTTTCGATTTTGAAACATGAACAGACATCATATTCATCATATGATCTTGAACCATGAACAGCTTCTCAGAATCATCTCCACTTGTGGATGCATAATTGTTTTGTTGCCTTCTGTTATTTTGATTCTTCAACCTGCAATCACATTCAAAGTGTCCAGGTTTACCACAATTCCAACATCCTTTACTATCATTACGTGAATCATTTCTTTGGAAATTTCTGCGACCTCTTTGGCTCCCCCTACCTCGAAATTGTCCTCTTCCTCCTGTGTGATTCTGTTGTTGACCTTGATCTTGGTTATTGTTTCCTCTTCCACTTCTGAAACCTCTACCTCTACCTCTTCCTCTGCGAGAGTAAAATACCTGCTCAGAACTAGGCTTTCATTAGGATTTTGAATCCTCACCAAGATTATTTTCTTTAATAATCAGCATGGATACCAAATCAGCAAAATTCATAATATTTTCTCTAGTCTGTATAGAAGTTCTGAACTACTGTTGCTCTAGCACAATGGTGAAAACCACGTTAAGAAGCTCCACCTCCTTAATGTCAATCCGCGAAAGATATAGGAGTGATATGAAGATCGTGAACATGAGATGAAGTGAGAGTGAAGGTGAGAAGCATAGAGATGCACACACACATACACACACACAACGAAGAGACAAGCAAGACACAATGGAAGGTAGGAAATCAACTCTATTGCTCAAGAACACTCTTACAAGCTCAAAATCACTCTAGTTCATACAAGTCTACACTAGCTAACCTCAAAAATGAGCTCTCTAGCTCTTTTTATAGATTCTAGACTAGTTTTGACCGGTTTCACATCTAGTGACTGGCATAGTTAAAAAATAGGTTCTAGGTGCTATTTGAAAGGGTAAACGGTGTCTAAAAATAACCAAAATTGGTATGCTCATTCTACCTAAGCTCCTCAAGCTCGAGGACTCCTCGGCTTGCACAAAATGGAGCTATAAAGTACAAAAAGGGTTTTTCTATGTTACATAGGGTACAAAAGTGATGAAAATCAATGTTGGAGGCTTTTAGAAGTATTTATAAAACATAATTCTTTGAAAAATGATTCAACTGACTCCCTGCTTCTTCGTTATGCTCTGTCTTCACATGCTTCCGCATCTTCTATGCCTCTGGCTACTGCCAACACCCCCTCCCTCTCGCTTCTGTCGTCCTCGACAGAACCTTGTTGTGAGGTCCGTCGGATATAATTCTGGAGTAGTTCCTGAGCGAGGGTGTGTTCTGATATGCAAATTACTCGGGCCAGATCTGCCTCGAGTTTCTCCCAATCAATGGGCTACGGTTCATCTGATGGCGGGAGTCGATAATGCGTGGAATATACCATCTGTTCACAGGCAAATAACTGCAAGAGGTGTGTAGGCCTGCTGATGAACACCTCTGAATGGTATTCCCAGAAACCGGTTGTGAACATTTCTTCAAAAGTCTGCTTATAGCATGCCGGTAAGTACTTGATTCTACAATGCCACGCATAACACATCCGGAGCGATGGCATTGTACTCATGTCGTAAGCTAAATCTAGATTGCCATGCCCGAAACCCGGGGTGTTTACATGTGGTGCCTTGACACGACGGAAGACTCTGAATACCATTTGCATCATGTCAAATATTTTGACAGTCATGTGTGCTGCTATATCGTCCATATGTTTTAAGCGAGGGAGCCAGTGGCGAATCATTGCCATCATGTATCAAACTATAGGTGGTCCAGTGGGTGGCCTGAAGTATGGGTAATTAAGCCAATCCTGGCATTGCTTGTTGTTCTGTACTTTTATAGCAAATGCCTTCCAGGAGCGATGATGTGGCACTGGTCCCCAACATGGGTTGTACTTTAAGTGTAGAGGTGCCTTAACCCAAGTGCTCATCATCTCTGGATAATTCTGTAAGAGATCCTTGCGCCAATCTGGTTGATAAATTTCCCCTTACTGTGCATTTGTTGGCAAATCATCAGGCTCAAATTGAGTAGCGTGAGAGGGTTTCTTGCCTGTTTCTTTCTCTATGGCCAACTGATATTCTACCATTTGTTGGAGGATTTCTCTCCTAATCGCAGCGGAAAGTGTAGAAGACCTTCTCAGGATGAAGACTCTTGCCAACAGCAGAACCTTCAAATGAAAACTGGTACCAACTGAAATATCCAATGAACTTGAAACTTTGGTCACTCAAACTAGACACCTAGAGCTTTCAAATGAGATATCAAACACTCAATTTGGAGTAGATTTGAGTTGTCAACTATTTGATTCAAAACAGACTACCTGTCCACTCAGTTAGGCTGAAAACTGGACTTCACTAAAACCTGAATAACTCAGAGAGCATAAAGAATTTCATAAAACTGTTCTAGACAGAGGAAGTACTCAAGATAAGCTTTCCAACGAATGTTTAAACACTAAATTTGGATACATATGTTGAGAGATATGACTCTCACAAGTAGACTACCCAAAAATGGGTGTGCGGCTGGACACACTCTATGAGAGTGAAGTGAACGAAATGACTCAAACCAAATGAAGTAGATACAAGGGGGCTTCCACGCCTTCTTGCTCTCTCATTGAGTGTCCTCCCTTGCTTCTTTTATAGCCAAGTGACCAAAAACTCTCATGATGAGTTTGAGAGCTCTTCTCCATCATTTCTCCACTACTTTGGACAGCCACTCCTCTTACAATTCAGATTTTGGATTTGATTCTCTTTTGGCCTCCACTACTTGCTGAAGTAAATGCTTCTATTTTTCATTTTTGTATTTTCCTTCTACTTGAAGAAAATCCTTTTTGCAAAAATATATACGAGCTTACTTCTTTATTTTTAACACTCCCCCTCAAGCTCACATGTGAGCTTGCACCTTCAACCATATCTTGTAAGTTGATGTCGTCCTTGAACCTCTTGAGCTTAGAAGCATCGAGGGACTTTGTAAGCATGTCTGCAACCTGGTCATTAGTTCCAATGAACTTTATATCCACATCCTTGCTCAAAACTTTTTCTCGAACATAATGATAATGCACTTCTATGTGCTTGCTTCGTGCATGAAACATTGGATTGTTTATCAAGTGAATGCTTGACATGTTGTCACCATAAATTGGAATGGTCTCCACCTGCACATCAAGATCAGCCAAGAGCTTCTTAATCCACATAGCTTCACAAGTTGCAAAGGCTAAACCTCTATATTCAGCTTCTGTAGATGATAGTGCAACAGTAGGTTGCTTCTTTGAGCTCCATGTGATAGGTTTGCTACCTATCATGAACACATAACCTGAAGTGGATCTTCTATCCTCCTTGGAACCAGCCCAATCAGCATCACTGAAGCCCTTTACCTGCAATTCTTCATCATATCTATAAAACAATGCATGATTGACAGTGTGCTTCACATATCTTAGCACTCGTTTGGCTGAATTTAAATGTTCACTTGTTGGAGCTTGCATAAATTGAGAAAGAACTCCAACAATATAACACAAATCTAGTCTTGTGATCGTAGCATAGATCAATGAACCTATAATACTCCTGTATGTAGTTACATCATGTAACTTCTCTCCATCATTTGAGCATAGCTTCACATTTGTGTCCATAGGTTGAGTGAGTGGTTTGCATTCACTCATTCCAAATCTGAAAAGAACATCCAATAGGTACTTTCTTTGCATTAAGTAAATGCCATCTTTCCCAAGACTATCTCAATGCCTAAAAAGTATTTCAGCTCACCAAGATCTGAAATTTTAAACTCCTTACCGAGTTTCCTTTTGATCTCTTGTATTCCTGTAACATTACTTCCTGTTATGATGAGATCATCAACGTATATGCAAATATATACCTGCTTGCCTTCTTCTTTCTTCATGTAGAGAGAGGGATCTGCATTACTTGGACTATACCCACACCTTGTGAGGTACTCGACCAATCTTTGATTCCAAGCACGTGGTGCTTGCTTCAGCCCATACAAAGCTTTCTTCAATCTACAAACAAAATTTGGATGCTTTTTGTCTTCAAATCCAATCGGTTGACTCATGTATACCTCTTCTTGAAGTTCACCATTGAGAAAAGCATTTTTTATGTCGAGTTGGTACAATGGCCATCTCCTTGCTGCACTCACTCCAATCAAGGTTCTAATTGTTCCCATCTTTGCAACCGGGCTGAAAGTCTCTTCATAATCGATGCCGTGAGTTTGCTTGAATCCTTTTGCTACTAGTCTAGCTTTATGCCTTGCTAGAGAGCCGTCAGCATTTCTCTTTATTTTAAACACCCATTTATTTGGAACAATCTTCATACCTTCAGCCTTTGGAACTAGCTCCCATGTGTGATTGTCCTTGAGAGCTTTCATCTCTTCTTGCATAGCTTCTTGCCATTCTTTTTGTGTACATGCTTCTTCATATGCATCCGGTTCTTTATCTTTGACCACCTGTGTCATATATGCAAAATGTTTTGCAATAAAACTATCATAGCTCAGCCTTTCAATTGGATACCTTGCTCTTGAAGACCTCCTTTCATTTCCTTTTGAACATTGCTTCTTCAATCGGCTCAACTTTACCTTCGGTGTGATCACCTCTTCATACTCTTCTTCACTTGTATTTGAATCACTATTTTGGGCAGCACTTTCGGCTTTAGATCTTTCATAAGCTGATGTTGGTGATGAGGAATGACTCCTTAGCCTCCCCTTCCATGTTGAGCTTTCTCCAAGTGATGTAGAAGCTTCTGGACCTGACATTTGAGTGCTTGTTTGCTGAAATTCTTCTTGGACAGCACCTTCATCATCTTCGCAATCTTCTTCAAGAGTCTTCTCTTTCCCTTTGTCTCCAAACCATGGTCTTAGCTCATCAAATACCACATCTCGTGAGACTCGTAGCTCCTTTGTCACCGGATTGTAGCACCTATATCCCTTTTGCTCCGATGAATATCCAATAAAAATACATTTTTCGGACTTTGCCTCCATCTTTGTCCTTAGTTCTTGAGGGATGTGAACATAACACACACATCCAAAAACTTTGAGATGTGTAAGGTCAGGCTTCTTACCGGAATAAACCTCCTCAGGAGTTAGATTATGCACTCCAGCCGTTGTGCACTTGTTCATCAAATAAACGGCCGTACTAGTTGCTTCAGCCCAATAGTTTAGTGGCATCTTCATCTCGTTGAGCATTCATCTTGCAACTTCTGTAATATGTCGATTTTTCCTTTCAGCTATTCCATTTTGTTGAGGTGTGTACCTACATGTAAATTGTCTCTTGATTCCATTTTCATAAGGAAAGTCTGAAAATTCTTTGGAGAAATATTCTCCTCCTCCATCGGACCTCAAGGTCTTTATGTAGCGTCCTGTTTCCTTTTCTACCTGTGCTTTAAATCTCTTGAACATGGAGAACACATCTGATTTTTGTTTTATGCAAAACATCCATAATTTCCTTGAATGATCATCAATAAAAGTGACAAAATATCTATTACCAGCCACTGATGGTTGTTGTGATGGTCCCCATACATCCGTGTGTATCAAGTCGAGGACATTCCTTGCCACATAGTTGCTTTTCTTGAATGGTTGTCGAGTTTGCTTTCCTAGTTGGCATGCTTCACAAAGCTCATGTAGTCCGGCATCATTGAATCTTGGAAGACCTCTTACCACTTCATGGTTGCTCATGTCCTTGAGCTTGGGAATATTGATATGTCCAAACCTTTTGTGCCACAAATCGATTTCAGCTATCCTCTTGTTTCCAAACTGAATATACATCACCTTTCCATGCGGTTGTTGAATGTCCAAAGTGAACATCCTTCCTTCTTTCCTTCCTTGAGCAATGACCTTGAATCCTTCTTTTGGATTCTTTATAAAGCAGCCTTTTTCATTGAAGATAACATGATATCCTTTCTCTACCATTTGTCCTACTGAAATCAAATTCTTTGCAATAGTAGGAACATGAAGAACATCAACCAATACCTTCTTGTCTCCAAGCTTGATATCTCCAACATGCTCAATTGCGTGTTGAGTTTCATCGCCGGTCTCTACACATCCTTTTCCACTTGGAGCTTGTAGCTTTGTGAACAAATCTCCTTGGCATGTCATATGGTTGCTGCAACCTGAATCTATGAACCATTTTTTGTCATCACTTCTCGAGTTGTTGTAGTCATGCTTCATGGCAAGCATGGTTTGCTTGTCTCCTTCACTTGATGTACTCGCATAGTTATTTTGGCTCCTTTGGTTGCCTCCATTCAGCCTTCCATTCTTTTGCCAACAATCATTTGCATAATGTCCTAGTTTACCACAATGATAACATGTTATACCTTTATGAGGATTGTATGAACCTCGACCTCTTCCTCTATTTCTTCCTCGACCTCTTCCATGTGTGTTGTCATTTGAGTTGTCCTTGTTGTCGTCCGAATTGTGTTGGCTGAAATTTGTATTGTTGTAGCTTCTTCCTCTTCCTCTCGAGCCTCCTCTTGAGTTCCTTCCTCTACCTCTTCCTGCATATAACATTTGACTATGGCTGTCCTTACCTTTGTTGCCTTCTCCTTGTTGAGCAACCTCTTCAGCCACAAGATTTGGTATAATTTCGTCGAATGTTGGTAGAGGATCTCTATAAAGGATGTTTGTGATGAGGGGCTTCCACTTTTCTTCACTCCTCAAGCCATTGAGGGCTGTTTGGACGATGTCTTCCTCTTCTATCTTGCATCCAACTGATGCTAGTTGATCTCGAAGCTCCTTAATCCTCAATGTATACTCACTAATGCTTTGGTTTGAGCTTTTCTTCATGTTGTTGAGCTCGTTCTTGAGTTGCATCCTCCGAGAGCTTGTTGAGGTAGCATACACCTTCTCCAATGCTTCCCAAACTTCTTTGGCTGTTTCTAAGCTTTGCACATGACCAATCATAGTGTTAGAAATAACTTGTGAGATGAAGAACATCACCCTTCGATTCCTCTCTTCACAATCAGCAAATTGTCTCCTTTGTGCCGGAGTAATGTTGGGATCTTCAAGGTCTACCGGTTCTGGATCATCTCCACTAACTAAACCCCATAAACCTTTACCTTAAAGGTAATTTATCATTCTATACCTCCAAGACTGAAAATTGTCTTTGTCTAACTTCTCAACTTGTTGTCCTAAATCAGCCATTGAAAACTTCCAAGATTGAAGTTTACCTCAAGTATGTTGTGGCGCTCTCTCTTGAATTCACGAAGCTCCCCCTTGATTTGTAGCTTTCCCTTTGCTTCAGTTTAGTTCCAATGCTTTGCCTCTTCAAACTCCAAGGCTCTGATACCAAATGTTGGAGAATTC
The DNA here is from genome assembly GCA_020310875.1 of Ceratopteris richardii. Taxonomy (NCBI): domain Eukaryota; kingdom Viridiplantae; phylum Streptophyta; class Polypodiopsida; order Polypodiales; family Pteridaceae; genus Ceratopteris; species Ceratopteris richardii. The sequence continues at coordinate 123,810,009 of CM035439.1, read as the reverse complement.
CTCTCCTAATCGCAGCGGAAAGTGTAGAAGACCTTCTCAGGATGAAGACTCTTGCCAACAGCAGAACCTTCAAATGAAAACTGGTACCAACTGAAATATCCAATGAACTTGAAACTTTGGTCACTCAAACTAGACACCTAGAGCTTTCAAATGAGATATCAAACACTCAATTTGGAGTAGATTTGAGTTGTCAACTATTTGATTCAAAACAGACTACCTGTCCACTCAGTTAGGCTGAAAACTGGACTTCACTAAAACCTGAATAACTCAGAGAGCATAAAGAATTTCATAAAACTGCTCTAGACAGAGGAAGTACTCAAGATAAGCTTTCCAACGAATGTTTAAACACTAAATTTGGATACATATGTTGAGAGATATGACTCTCACAAGTAGACTACCCAAAAATGGGTGTGCGGCTGGACACACTCTATGAGAGTGAACTGAACGAAATGACTCAAACCAAATGAAGTAGATACAAGGGGGCTTCCACGCCTTCTTGCTCTCTCATTGAGTGTCCTCCCTTGCTTCTTTTATAGCCAAGTGACCAAAAACTCTCATGATGAGTTTGAGAGCTCTTCTCCATCATTTCTCCACTACTTTGGACAGCCACTCCTCTTACAATTCAGATTTTGGATTTGATTCTCTTTTGGCCTCCACTACTTGCTGAAGTAAATGCTTCTATTTTTCATTTTTGTATTTTCCTTCTACTTGAAGAAAATCCTTTTTGCAAAAATATATACGAGCTTACTTCTTTATTTTTAACAGCCATTAACATAAAGTAAGGCTTGTATTGTAGCTCATGCCCGGATATGTATCTACGAGAGGCCAAATGAGCAAAGTATGGAGACTGTAAAATTCTTTCTTCTATCATTGCCATTGCGTGTAACTGTGCCTCTACCCTTGCTGAGTGGGTTGTTCCAAGTTCTTCTATCGTCTTCATCCATTCGGGAGTTGGAAGTTCGAAAGTTGTCTGGCCTTCGGTCGTGACTCGTCCGCCTGGGATGGGTTGGGGTTCATATGCTTCTTCAAAAGTTTCCTCCACCGGAATAGTTATTGTTTCTTCCTCTGCGGTTAGTTCCGGTGGGGAGTCTGGCCTGGGGGATGCTTCATATACGGCTATCTGTGATTGAAGAGTTGATACCTGGGCCCGTAATGCATTGAGTTCCTCTAGGATGTCAAGAGATGGGTCTGCAGGAGCTGGTAGTCCGTGTGGTAATTGTGCTCTTAGTTGGAGTAGTTTATGCTCTTCTTTCAGCTTCTGATATTCCTCCTTCATGTTGTCATACTCGTCTAACAATCTGACATGATCATCTAGTAACATCTTCATAGATTCCGAGGGCACGGCCTTAAAGCGACTGGGGCTCAACGTTTGGTCTGGTTGATCTAGGGCAGCTTCTAAATTTTCTCTGTTCTGTTCCTGTAAACGCTGGTTCTCTTCTTTTGCTGCTGCCAAGTGTCGTCTGAGTAAGCCCATTTTTCTAGTTAATGTTGCATCGTGAATAGTCTAAGCCCTTAATAAGTTATCGATATTTGTGACAACCTCTTTTGTCTTTTCTTCACTTTCTAGTTCAAGTTTATGATAAGCCTCTCGTAGATCTTGGTAGCGGGTGTTCAGTGAGGCATTCTTGATGGTCAGTGAATTGAGCTTCGACTGTAAATCATTGGTTGTCTTCTGTAGCATCTGATAATTATTTCCAAGAGATGTGAACTCATCTCTTACTTGATTCATACATGTGAACATCTGTCGAAATGCGGTGTCTATAGTGGGTGATAATATTAGTGACGGAGTGAATGCAGTTGCGGTGTGTGTGGGTGTCGATGCAAAGGGAAAGGGAAATGGGGATGGGAATATGGATGCAGTGGTGATTGTGGAAAATTGTGATGTGCCTAAATATGGTGGTACCATGGAAGATGTGAGCAGTGGTGCGGTGGGCGGTGATATATCCATGTCATTGGATGTGGTATCAAGTGTGGTGACAGTGAATAATGGCGTGAGAGTGGGTGCGTGTGTGGGGGTAAATACAGGATTTACAAAAGTTGAAGAGTAATTTACAGAGGGGTTCTCTTGTACTGCTTGGTGGAGAGAAGGAAGAGGAAAGGCAGTTGGGCGGGGAGGTGAGACTGGGGAGAAGTTTAATGGAGGTGGGAATGGGAAAAGGGGTCTTGGAGGTGTGGGGAAGGATGGGAAGGATGGGGGGAAAATTGGATTGGATAGAAAGGTGGATGTTCGAGGAGGAAAACTAGGTTGGGTGGGTGCGGGAATTGTCGGATGAATGGAAGTAAAGAAGGCTTCTGCTACAGTGCTATCCAAAGATGTGGATGGTCTGGGAGAGATCGGATGTACAGGGGAGATTGGAGATACGGGAGGTGAAAGAGGAGCTGTTGGGGTGGCGGGTACTTCGGTCACAATGGTGGTATGTACAGTAGTAGTGTGGGGCGAGGAATTGACGAGGATAGCTTCTTCAGCCTCAAATCGTTCAGGAATTAGTCGTGCTTCCTTGGCCTGTTGGGATGACTGAGTACCTGTCGGTACGCGAATGTATTCACTAGGTTTTGATAATAGTCATACTCATCGGGGGTCAAACTGCGGTAACGGCTTCCTTTGCAAATATCTTAATGCTTCATTAGATCCCACGGATTCAACAAGTTCCCTGAAGCCTTTGATGTATACTTCTTCAAAACTGCCTGAGACAAGTTCTTGCTCCATGAGTGTTTGGCTCTCTTCCTAAGTTAACTTCTTACGCGCCCAAACTTTTTCCATAGTGCGATATAACTTTTTGATGGCCAAGGTGTATGCCGCTGCTTCAAATGTTTCGTCTTCGTGCGTGCTGGTGTCACCTTGGGTGTTGGTTTGTTGTCCTTGTTTGTCTGTCTGCACATTTTCTTGGGAGTCATGAGTGCCCTGGCTAGCTTCATCATCGCCCTCATCATCATCTATTTCTGTTCGTTCGTCTTCAGAGCTGGACACTACTTGTCCTTGTTGTTGATCGGGGGAGTGGTCGGGTAGCTTGGACATTTGTATTCTTGAGAAAAGATCTATCCTTCTAAAAACTGAAATTCATTTGAGAAAGCATCCGGCATTTCGAAATCAAACATTGTATCTATGGGTTCCGCTTCCAGGTTAGGTATCGGAAAAGAAAATGCTTCTGCACCGATAGTGGTGGGAACTTCTGTTGCAGTGGTGGGAGGTTCCTGGACTGATGTTGCCTGTGAGGTAACTGCACTAGTAGTGCCTTCTGTAACCATAGGTCGAGATAATCGTATGCGAATAGGTTGTACAGTTACAGGGGCTTCTGTCAAAGACTGTTTTGGAGAGGGTTGCGGTGACGGTGATTGTGGGACCTGTAGGCATGGAATGGTTCCTCTCATGTGCTTTCCTGCTCGTCCTTTGCTAGACTTCCTAGCTTTCTTTGCTGTCCCCTTGAATGCTTTCAACTCCTCCCTTGTCATTGCACGCTCGATTGGTAAATCATATGCCAAACACGTATATACAATGCACGTGAGGGCGCAACATCCATTGATTACCTTCTTTCTTTCCCATCTATGTTGTGCTAAGTACAACTGATCAATTATCCAGCTTGCTAGGTCTACCATTTGAGGCCCAATACATGCTAAATATAAACCAAACCAGATGCGTTTGTGGGGCATGGTGAATCGATCCTGAGCTGGAAATACGAAATGTTGCATACATATCCTCAACGGTTTAGAGAGCTCAGGTGTGATTGCTTAAATATCTTCCCACTTAGTAACATCCCACGTTTCATAGGCTCTGGAATTAGCCTTTCTCGTTCTGTCGGCGTATGCGTTCCATGTATCTTAATAGCAGCTCTAATCAAATCTGTAGACAGATAAAACTTCTTATATGGCGGATCATTTACCAAAGACGGCAAAATGAATGTTCCTGGCAAATCTTTGTTCTCCGAAGCTGTCAATGTTGTTACCAAGTGGTAGCATCTATAGAAATCCGGTTTAGGCAAGGGATCACTGAAATATTTTGTGAAGCCTGCTCTTGCCCAAACATGCATTAAGTCTTCTGTGTTCTGTAGTCCTTCGAATTCTCTTGAGAAAAATTGGTACTTGCCCCATGTACGGGTATCAAAAGTCAAATTGGCCTCGAAGATAAAGTCCGCGTCTACCAACGGTCTTGCTAGCCCTTGAAACCACTGAGAATTGCGATGAATCTTTTCAGTATATCCCCTGGGAGGATCGTCAATTGGCCTAGGTCCTAGAAATCCCTGAAATTATGGTGGTTGAGCCGTAGGATGTGGTTCAACTAGTAGTTCACCAATATTGGCTATAGGTACACTGGGGCCAGCTTCAGATGGTCCTTCTGCCTGCATGATGAATGATGCGAGTGCGTAGAGGATCTGCTACAAAAGATTAACACATTAGTATGGAAATTAATCATGATCCCATTAAAGTGAGACCGCAATCCCTTTCCATAACCGATGTGTAACCCATGTAGCCGAGTGTTGTCATGTGGTTTATGGAATGATTGTTGCAAAAACTAATGCAGGTCTCGAGATACCTATATGCTTCAGATGATGCATACATTTCTTGATGAGATGTTATTACCAGTGATGTTGGATTAGAGTGTGTGGATTTGTACAAGGTTCAGTCGTGAATGAGTTATTACAAGGGTAATGTTTAGTCGGGGTGGGAGTAATGTTAGATAAGGGGTCGGAGTAGATGTCGTCTGGATACGCTTCAGTATCCATTTCCTAAGAGTTGCTGAGCGGGTGATATGTTTCTGCTGAGGGACAAAAGGTGATATCGGATGTGGTGGTATTGAAGGGTGAAGAGATTTCTGATGGGTATATATTACATGGCTTGAGGGTTGAGCTATAATACACAGTTTGGGTACCCAAATCTACGTGGGTGTGGGTCGATTCATAAGGTACTTCTTGGCGATCCAAATCTATCGAATGTTTGTACTTGTAGAAGAAGGTCGAGGAGATGTTGAATATTGACTCTGCTTCTACCTTGACTTCTTCTTGTCATTGTCCGCATTGGTGAAATCTGTCGGTGGTTTCTGTCCTTTTGGCACCCATATTTGTCTCGTGCCTCTTGCTTTGTGATGCTGATACTGCTTTCCTCTTTGTGTCGTCTGATATTGTCGTCGGTCTGGGTTCCTTCGTCGTGGTTGACTCCTTAGTGGTTGAGGTTGAGAGGTCGGATGGACACTGCTTTGGAAAAGAAGGGAGGTCCAACACTTGTGAAACCTGCCCATTAGGAAATGCTCCGTTTTGTACTATTAATCTAGGCCAGTCTACAGTAAGTGTGGAAGGATGGGCACTATAGGGTGTTTTGCCCATGTGGCTACTGATGCAGTCCACCTGACCTGCAATGGTCCCCATTTTTCCGCTGGTGTAACCCACCTGACCACTGATTGTGTCCATTTGACCGCTGATGGTATCCATATGACCAAGCGGTTGGGTGGTTGCCCCTTCTAATTTGCAGGAAGCCCAAGACAATTGTCCATTGCCAAGCCCGCTTGGGTTGGTGTAGATGTAACATGACTTATCTGACCAAAGATCTTCCGGTCCTCCTTCTCATGTTGTTCATTTGGTCTAGGGTTACATACCTCAGCCAGAAAGCCGTTAAGGAAGTCAAGTGGTATCACTCGCTTCTGATCTAAGGTTCCAATCTACAAGGAGCCTTGTCTAAGGTTTAGGTCCACTGAGTGATCGTATAGCCAATCTTGGCCAAGCATTAGGGGTTCTATCAAGTCCTCGTCATGGCACACTAGTAGTTTCGTTGTCATAGTCACATCGTGTATGAGGATAGGAAGGTCCACCTCACCCATGCAAGGGGTTTCCGTGCCTCCTAGCCCTATGAGGTATGCCTCAATTGGCCGCATTTCTATTCTTGAGTCCTTATAGTGGGACCATCTAATCGCACTAGTCGTAGCACCTGAGTCAATTAAAGCCTTGAGCTCTTGGCAAGGGTTGTCGTGCTCTAGCCTGACTGTAATGAATGGTCTCCGATCCACTATGCTAGGATGAGTACTTGACTTTACTTGACACATGGCCATGGGGTATCTGGGTGTTGTTTCCATATGGTTATAATGTTCTCTCCCTAGTCCTTGTCATCTTAGCCTCATGCGCTTAATGCGTTCTATAGCTTCTGCCTAAACTTCAGTACGTATCCTATTTTCTTCCTCCTTACGCTTCTTTGCCAACATGAGTCATCTAAGCATATCCTCAGTAAGAGGTTCCTGGTATAGCCTGACTCTACAGCCGCCAATGTAATTAGGCATTATGTCTCCTTCTAAGGTGGCTAATTGTATTGCTCCACTTGTTGAGAGTATGTTAATGATCATAGGTCCATAACCTCGCTTTTCTAACTTTCGTGCGTGTTGTTTCAGCGTATATACTAGGACTAAATCTCCTTCTTTTAAGCCTTCATCTTTCACATGTGCATCAAAATATGCTTTTTGTCGCTTCCTTGCTGTGTATATTCCTGCTGCTACTTTCAGCCTGGTTTCTCCTAATCGTTCCAAGTCCATTATTCTTGCTGATAATTCATGGCCGGTCCACTGATGTTCTTGTGCAACCTTCAGGGTCGATATCAAGAAGTCCAAAGGAAGCACAGCATTCTGACCAGAAACCATCTGAAAGGGAGTTGCATTGAGTACGGTCTTGTAGGCCACTCGATATGCCTGTTATGGAATACCCCTCAAGAGGGGTGTGAACCACCCCTAAGTTTGTAAATAGGTGGACTTACCACATGAGTGCCAAGTGGCACTCATGTGTGAGGCCATGTGGGGCATTCAGAGGGCCAAGAGAGAGAAAGAGAGTAATTGGTATCCATCGCGTGGCTGGGCGGCAATTCATTCATGGAACTCCGTGCGCGTGTCTCTGTCAAGAGTCATCGAAAGTCGTGTAGAACCAATCCCAAAATTGGGGAGTTCATCGGAGCAGACGACCTCTGACATTGGTATCGGAGCCAGACGGCGAACGGGACAAGGATCATCAAGTACCGACGGCCCACAGGCGGCCCACGATCAGAGACGGCCCACAGGCGGCGCACGATCAGAGACGGCCCACAGGCGACCCGCGATCAGAGACGGCCCACAGGCGCAGAACCTCACGCAGGAGCAGCAAGCGTCCGCCAGCCCACGAGGGGGAGCTTTGCTCCTCCCTCCCCACTCCAAGGTAGAGAAGATCATCCTATGCTCTTAGCTTTATAGGACTTTCTCCGCCTGTTGCGCACACATATGGGATATCAAGCTCCATCGACATCAACTCAAAATTTTTTCGAAAAGGGCAGTAGGTAAAGCTTTTATTGAGAAAATTTCGAGTTTTTTCCCAAAATTTGGAGCTTCAAATCTATGATCTAGATCAATATTTTGTAAGAATCATGAGGGATATATGTATTATGGGCTGTGGTTATGGGATGGGGGGTGTTGGTTTGGTGAAAGAAGCTTTCATTCCTCAGTTTTGAGCTTTCCAAACCTATCTATTCATGAAGATGAAGCTTTTCACTTCCCACCGGTGACATACCTCACTTCTCCGGACCATATCTTCTTCATACGATATCGGATTTCAAATATCTTGGTCACGTTTCGAAGCTACGCTTTCAAGCTTCGCTCAGAGACCATCGGTGTTGGATTTGGAAGAGATTTGCCCTATCCTGACCTCAGATCAGGATATCATCAGATCAGGATTAGGGCAGAGGATGTCCCTAAGACTGCATTTAGGACTAGATATGGGCACTATGAGTTTTTGGTGATGCCTTTTGGTCTCACCAATGCTCCTGCCACTTTCATGAAACTCATGAATAGTGTTTTACGGCCTTATCTAGGACACTTTGTAGTAGACTTTTTAGATGACATTCTGATCTATAGTGCATCAGAACAGGAACACTTGGAACACTTGAGAAAAGTATTTCAAGTGCTAAGGAAAAATTCGCTCTTTGCTAAAGAGTCAAAGTGTGAATTTTTCAAGACAGAGGTTAGGTACCTTGGGCATATAGTCTCCCAAGATGGAATCCAGATGGATCCTGAAAAAGTAAGGGCTATTATGGAATGGCCACATCCACGGAACCTGGAGGAGCTGCAGATCTTTCTAGGTTTATCAGGTTTCTATCGAAGATTCATTAAGAACTATGCCAAAATTGCTGTCCCGATGACGGAACAGCTTAAAGGGAAAGGGAAAGCCTTTCATTGGGGAGACGAACAGAAGCAAAGTATGGAAAAGTTGAAAGTAGCTATTGCTACAGCTCCACTTTTACATATAGCAGATCCCAATAAACCATTTGTGGTTGAGACTGACGCGAGTGATTTTGCTATAGGAGCGGTTTTAGTTCAGGATGGTCGACCATTAGCTTTTGAGAGCAAGAAACTAGAACCGGCTCAAAAGAATTACTCCGTCTATGAGAAGGAGTTGTATGCAATAGTCCATGCTTTGAAGAAGTGGCGTCATTATTTATATGGTGCCAAAGTTACGATAGTGTTTGATCAAGAGAGCATTAAGTGGCTCTCTAATCAAACAGACCTTAAAGGTCGTAAGGCCCGATGGGCAGAGACCCTTCAAGAGTTTGACTATGAGCTTAGGTATAGGAAGGGAAAGTTTAATGTAGTGGCTGATTCACTTAGCCGCATGCCTATGCTCAATGGACTGAGTTTTACTCAGATCACTAGTGAGCTACTTGAGTCTATTAGAGGGAAATGTAGGCTTGATCCTGCATATTCCGAGATTTGGGAAGCCATAGAGAATGGGGATCGTGATATACGGGTTTCCAATGAGGATGGAGTATCGACGGGTACTCAAGAAGGATTCAAGTGGAAGAATTACAGTGTCCATGATGGATATCTGTTATATAAAGGTAAGGTGTGTGTCCCTAGAGATACTGAGATGAGACGGCATATTTTATATGAGTGTCATGACACACCTAGTGCGGGACACCCAGGAGTTAACAAGACTTATGATCTTGTTAAGAGGCAGTTTTATTGGCCTGGACTTCATAAGGACGTCCTAGAGTATGTGCTTAAGTGCAATAAATGCCAGGTCAACAAAGCTGAGAGGTTGAGGATTGGAGGACTACTCCACCCATTGGATATTCCTAATGGGAAGTGGGAGAGTATCTCCATGGACTTTATAGTCGGATTACCTAAGACACAGAGAGGGCACGACTCGGTCTGGGTAATTGTGGATAGGTTAACCAAAATGGCTAGGTTTATTCCGACACATACTACAGTGAAGACACCTGAATTGGCTAGACTTTTTGTTGAGAACCTATACCGGTTGTATGGTCTTCCTTTAGACATAGTTTCTGATCGGGATAGGAAGTTTACTAGCCACTTTTGGAGAGCGGTCTTCAAAAGGTTGGATACAAAGCTTAGCATGAGTACGGCCGAGCATCCACAGTCGGATGGGCAAACAGAAAGGGTTAACCAAATCCTAGAGGATATGCTTCGAGCATATGTGAATGAAAGGCAAACTAATTGGGAGGAGTACTTACCTATAGTAGAGTTTGCATATAATAGTGCCAAGCACTCTTCCACTGGGCATAGTCCATTTATGCTTATGTATGGGTTTCAGCCAAGGGCTCCTTATGCAGTTGGCTTGCAGAATGAAAAAGTTCAAGCTGCAAAGGACTTCTTGGAAGAAATGAATGATATGCTTAGACTTGCTAAAAACAGCATTAGGAAAGCTCAGGATAGGGCTCTCCTGAGGTTAATCTTGAGAGGTGGTCATCTCTAAGATGTGTCTTCCCTTTCCTGACTACTACTTCAAAATCATACTCCATGAGTAACAGAAACCAACGTATTAATATTCCTGTGTTACAAGGCTTGTTGACTAAATACAGTAATGCTTGATGATCTGTAAAGAATTTGAACTTGTTTGCCAACAAATAACATCTGGATTTCTTTACCGCATAGATCATTCTTAATCCTTCTCGTTCCGGTGGTGTAATTTCTTTCTGCTTCATTCAATTGTCTGCTCGCATAAGCTATGGGGAGATCTATATTACCTTCATTCGTGGGTTGTGTTGACACACATCCTATGGCATAGTTGGATGCATCCACATGTACATGGAATGGCTTACTCCAATCCGGGGTTGTCAATATAGGTGCTGAGCACAAACATCGTTGAAGTTCATTAAATGAATTCTCGCTCACATAAGCTATGGGGAGATCTATATTACCTTCATTCGTGGGTTGTGCTAACACACATCCTATGGCATAGTTGGATGCATCCACATGTACATGGAATGGCTTACTCCAATCTGGGGTTGTCAATATAGGTGCTGAGCACAAATGTCGTTTAAGTTCATTAAATGAATTCTCACACTCATATGTCCATTCAGACTTGGTCAAAAGAGAGTACAGAGGCTTGGCTATGATTGCATACATGTGTATGAATCGTCTGTAATAACCACAATGACCCATAAACGCTTGTACCTCTTTTATGTTATTCGGCCTAGGTAGATCTGCAATCACTTTCACCTTTTCTTCATCTGTTGAAATTCCATTCTTTGACACAATGTGTCCTAGAATTTTGCCTTGCCTGACCATGAAAACGCACCTTTCTAGGTTCAGACAAACGTGATATTCTCGACATTTGTCAAATACTTGTCTTAATTCTGGGATATGTGTCTGTCTTAGATTCGAGTGAGCACATAAGTCATCGACATACACTTCCAAATTCTTGCATAAGAATTCCTTAAAAACATGACACATGAGTCGCTGGAAAGTGGCGGGTGCATTTGTTAAGCCAAAAGGCATCACACGAAATGCAAATATGCCCCATTCTATGGCAAAATCCATCTTGTGTTGATCTTCTAGAGCAATGGCTACTTGATTATAGCCTGAGAATCCATCAAGAAAGCTGTAAACTTCCTTGCCCGCAACTCTTTCCAATAAATGTTTCGTCATAGGAAGAGGATAATTGTCCCTAATCGTGGCGGCATTAACTTTTTTAAGGTTAATACACACACACAATTTTCCATTCTTCTTGGGCAGAACCACAATGGGGGATACCCATTCGGTATGCTCAATTTCATAAATGAATCTTGCTTCTATCAAACGATCTATTTCTTCTTTAATCTTTGCAGCGTAGTTATCATTGTAAGTGTATGGTTTTTGTTTCGTAAGTTTTGCATCTGGAGTCATAGGGATTCTATGAGAACATATGTCCGAATCTACTCCTTTCAAATCTTTGTAACTCCAAGCGAAAACATCTCTATATTCGCGCAATAGGGCAACTAATTCTTCTTCTTCTTCATTCGTCAAATCATGCCCTATGTAGGTACACTTTTCTTCTTCTCCTTCTATGGCGACTATGATTTTTTTGGTTTTCTCTCGATTATCATATACTTCTCCAACATTGGCTTTTCTGTTAGGCATTCGTACCATTATTCTTCTATCTTCTATCTTCTATCTCATACTTCTTGAAGTTCTCAGGAACCTCAAACAAAGATTCTTCTTCCTTTGACATGGTTTCTTTCTTCTTTCTTTTCTTACCTTCACTTTTAGCAGTCACTTATGTGGCTAACCTCACCTCATTCATAATTTCTTCGTGTCTCTGATGGTGAGTTTCTACTTCGTAGAAATATTCCTCATCTGATGGAAAAGGAGGGTCCATAATAATTGACTCTAGATCGAAATCACTCGCATCCTCAAATGCATCAGTGCTAGGTTCACATTCTTCAATAATAGAATCACACATGATTGGCTCTATTGTGAAGACTGAAATGTCATAGCCATCCTTGTCGCAGTGGGGTGTCCATTGTTCTTCATTGATGGCTACATCCATGGTTGCTAGGATTTCTACCCAACCATGGGGTTCGAATTCTTCGTCTAAAAATACTACAGGTGCGTAAGCTGGGTCTTGAAGAGTTCGTGGTGTTGTTCTGAACCTAAAGTCCTGGTTTCTAACCGTTCTTCCCATCTATTTCTTGAATAGGAGGATGGGTTCCTTGTTCTTTTCTCCATTTCTCTTCTTGTATTTCTCTCAAAAATTCATGTGAATACCTATGTATGGAAGACAAGTTGTCTTCACCCTCTATGTTGGGTACTTGAGACAGGGATGGTGCATTCCTTTCCTGTGTCTCTGAGGCAATAGGATTCCTATGCTGATTCTTTTTCTCCTTACTTTCTATCAAGTATTCTAACCTCTCCATTAATCCTTGAAAGTGTAATTCTGGTTTTGCCACGTTATTCCAAATTAGATATCTAGAGGCTTCGAACATTGCTTGTGCTAGTTCTACCATCTTCATGCATAGTTTAGTTCTCTCAATTTCTAGATCTGCTCGAGGGTAGTTCTTGCTCATTTCAGCTATCTGGGGTCCTTCTTTTAATCTAGCCTGATATGCACGAAACATCATGTCTAGGTTTTCTGGTATGGGTTTTGCTAAAACTGATCCTGATTTTTGAGCTGGGTTCCCCTGATGTAATTCTTGCGAAGTCAATTCTAGGATTTTGGCTCTAGATTCCTTGAGACTTCCTTCCAACTCAATTATCCTTTTACTCCACTTTCGCTTGATTCTTTCCCTAGAATCTTTCCAAGATTTCATCTTTTTACTGCTAGACTCTCCAACTTCACTAGTTCCAGTTCTTTTCTTCTGATTAAGCTATTGGTTCTGTAAGAGCGCATGGGCTCTCGTTATAGCTTGGATAGCTACGTATGTAGGGTTGGATCCATCTGCGTTGTTTACAATACCTATCACATTGATTGGTGTCACATTTGAAACATTAGCAGGGTTCTTCGGACACTCTTTGATGATTTGTTCTTTACCACAGTTGGCACAAAAGCCTTGTACGTTATAGTATTGTGATTGTCCTGCTATTGGAGGATGTGGACAATCCTTTATGAAATGATCTCCTTGGCAGCTAAAGCATGGTCCTCTAGGGCCCTGTGGTCTTTGTTGTCTCAATTGGGGCCGTGGATTCGGGTTTGTGTACATCACATTAGCATGGTCGGGCTCCCAACTGGGTTCCAATGGAGGACTATCGTATTGATATGTCTCTACGTGTTCTGGTGACTCTGTGTAATACGCGGGTGGACTATCTACATGAGTAGAGTCAAAACTGTTTGAGTTCGGATCACTTTCTGTGATCAAGGGTGATGAAGGCACTAAGGCCCTATTTAGGTTTTCTTCAGCAACAGCATATTTAACTGATATGACATTAGCTGGTGGGGGTGGCTGCTGAGCTAAAACAGGTTGAGGTCTCTGTTGAGCCTGATAAGTATAGTTTTGAGGAGGCCTATAGTAATGAGGTTGAGCATTGTATTGGCCTTGATACCTACCTGGCTGTGTGTATGCTTGCGGGTAGTTCTTTCTCACTACCTGTTTGTTGTATGGGCAGTCTTGAGCCGTATGATTTGTGTATCTTCTCTCAATCGTACAGTACAGTTGGGTTGTGTTTGTGTTACATTGGGACACACATTTTCCATATGATCACCACCACAGGTGTAACAACGCTTGTTTGTTGTTCACCTAGGCATCTGTTTACTAGAAACTCCTAGTTTCTGGCCACTATTTCTGCTAGGTCTTCTATCGAGCTAGAGAGTTTTGAAGATGCTAGAGATGAAAAGTCTGAGTCCTTATAGACCTTTGAGAGTTCCAACTCATCTCTTAAGTTATCCTCAATGTCTATGCAGATTCTTACACACTGCTCTAGCGTTCTGGGTTCCTTCAAGTATACATAGGAGCGTAGTTTAGAGCTCAACAGACCATCTAAAAACAATGACACTTGCTTGGCCTGTGAGGGTAGCTCTTGCATTGGACATCTTTCAACATATTGTCTAAACCTACTTCCTGTGAGTCTAACTGTTTCTTGAGGGGTCTGTTTGAAACTATGAATCAATGAAGACATGTCATGCTTGATCCCACTTTTAGAGAATTTCGTCCAAAGTTCAACTTGCTCTGCCCTTAGAACTTGCTTAAACTCTACAACATGATCGTAGGGATCTCCTGTCCCATCAAAATAGTTTTTCATTTATGTTACTAGCTGAGTGGGTCTTAATATTCTTGCGTGTTCGTGTGGTCTAGGTAGAGGAAAATCATCTTTACCACTTGGCATTCTAGGTTCTCTTTGTCTATCCACTCTGTCTGTGTCTATGGTGGTTCTATCTCTCCCTATGGGATGATTGAAACTTACTTCCGGTTTTTCTTTGTTTTTCTCTCTTTGAGTGCCATAGGCTGAGGATGTTCCTGCCTGTTGTTGGTTCCCGTTTATGTTTGCTCGTGATGGAGGGAAGACCAAATTACCTCTCCATGTATATGTGTTTCTTACGTGGTCAGGTACCACAAATACTCTTTCTGAAGTTTCATCCAGGTATACAACCTTTTCAGGTGTATCCGGGTCCTTAAATTCATAGATTGTGATGGTGCCTACCTCACTCGGCTGTTCCATTCTGTATCTCCAAAATGCTTCATCTGTCTCTTTATTTACAAACAAGTACTCTATGCTTCTGTTGTCCTGAGGAATCCACTCTGGGATTAGTACTCTTGTCAATACAGATTTCCCTCTAGGTGTCCTAGGTTCTTCTAATGGTTCTTTTCCTTGGGCTCTCGCTTTTGTCTCCAATTGAATTAGGCCAAACCCATTGGTATTGTTTGGCTGAGTACTTATGATGTACATCGTTCCTTCTTTGTCTATGTATGCGTCTCTCTCAAATTTCACCACTGGACGTTCCAATCCAATGGGTTGATCAGGATTGTGCATTTGCACCACTTGTCTTCGCAAACCATCCTCATAGATGCGAGCACCTAAGCGGTTGGTTCGGAGAAATTCTAATTGAGTCCTATAGGGTCCTTTGGGTCTTTCTAAATATGCTATGTTTGACCCTCCTTCTGGTCTTTCCGTGCTAAAAGCCATTTCTGATTCACTCATATCTGAGCTCAACTCGTAAGGGTAACTATTATTCAATTGCTGAGCCCACGATTGTGCAGTAGTTCCTACGCTTGCTTCTGATGATCGAAGGCTTCGTCGGTCTGACTTACCTATATACTTGCCCGATCTAAGGTTCATGAATTTACTTCGCGGCACTCTTTGATCGTCAATGATTCTTTGTTATTGATTTGCTTGTTTCTTTTTAAATGTCTTTAAGTTCTTGTCTAGATGTATGCGTCAGGAATCGACTGTCTGTGGTACTTTTGAGTTCTCGTTCCGTTAAACTTAAGTTCTTTTCCTTTAGGTTTTCGTATCACACACCTTTACTTTAGTCTTGGACTTGAGAAATTAAATATCTTGAACTTGATGCGTTCCTATCGTCGTTAATCCACAGTGCTACCGTTTAACCTAAGCTAATAATTGACTGAGGGGGTTGAGTATTCTTCCAACCTCAAGTCAGCTGCTTTGGTTGCTCTGCTGCCCAAGAAGTCGCGCTTCCCAAGCCCTGCGTTCTTCTCTACCTTGTCTTGCCTTGCTTTGTTTGCCCTTGATTGCCCTTGCTAGACCTGGAAAAATTTAATGTTTAGACCAATTCTCAAATGGATGATCAAGCACTTGAGTATATACCCTTTTTAGTCCCTTAACCAAAGCCCCCTTTCTTTCCTAGTCCCACAGATGATCAACCTCAAAATATCCTCTCTAAAAACAACGTCTTCTTAAAAAAAAAACAATTGAGGTCACGTAGTACTCGTAAAGAGCTTTCTAACGAGCTATAAAGCTCAAAGAACGGACTTTGGATGAAAAAGATATGACCGTTCAGGTCCTCGGGGGTAAAAACTGACAAACAGGTTTTTCTTCAATTATGAGATAAGGGGTCTCCTATGAGTCTAATCACCCAAAAATTTGCCAAAAATAGCCCCAAAAATAGTTCATTCTACCTAAGCTCAAGCTCGAGGACTCCTCGACTTGCACAAAATGGAGCTATAAAGTACAAAAAGGGTTTTTCTATGTTACAAATGGTACAAAAGTGATGAAAATCACTGTTGGAGGTTTTTAAAAGTATTTATAAAACATAATTCTTTGAAAAATGATTCGACTGACTCCCTGCTTCTTCATTATGCTCTGTCTTCACATGCTTCCGCATCTTCTATGCCTCTGGCTACTGCCAACAACTGCTTATATGCAACTCCTAAACCACGAAGGCACACTTCCACCTTATCATTATCATCTACATTCACACCAATAGATGCAAGTGACTCACATATGCTTTTGATTTTCAGGGTGTAATCACTTACCAAGATGCTCTTTTTCTCCAAAGTGTGCAACTCGTTCTTGAGTTGCAATTTCCGTGCCTTTGTATTGGTCTCATACAGAGTGACCAAACTGTTCCAAGCCTCTTTCGGAGTCTTGGCATCTTGCATGTGTCCAATCATGCTATCCTGTATGCTAACAGATAGTGAATACATTACCTTTCATACTCCTTGATTCCATTCCTCATATGCTCTTAATTGTTCTATAGTCCGATTTCTTTCTAATAACTGTAGAGCATTTTTGTTCTCTCCTTCGATGTACTTCCACTAGCCTTTTCCCATCAGGAAATTTGTCATTCTGAATATCCAAGCATGGAAGTTGTTCTTGTTTAGCTTATCACTCATAATCTAACTCATTCCATCTACGTTTGCCATTTCTGCCATTTTTGCAGTAATTCACAACACTGCAAAACACTACAAGTAGTACTTCTACTTGAACATTGTCGCACTATGATGTGACCATTCGATCTCAAAAAAACACAATTTTCGTGTATCAGCAGTACATAGAATTGCTTGAAATTATGGACCTGGAATATATGAGTGCTGTCAAACACGATGCAAGTTATAATTTTGCAAATTGAATTGGTTTTTCTATGGGCCCCACCTTGTAAGCTCAAAACAGAGGCTGAGATGGCTCCGAGACTTTGATCTGACAAAACCGAGTGACCCTAAAGGGATAGTTCTCGAAAATATTTTGAGGTCTTCTATCTTCACACCAATTTTCATAGCAATCTGAGGTCGTTTGTGAATCGCACTTTCTCCATGCCTTCTCACATACTCTTCATCGTCAACCTTCTCCATGAGCTCTTTACAACCACACTGGCTTTGATACCATGTCACAAGGAAGGAGATAAGGAAGAGAGTTCACACACACACTCTAACAATCAAAGAGAAGCACACGCTCAGATTGAGGCAAGGAAGAATGATCTTCTTCTTCTTCTTCTATTAGATAAAAAGGAATGTACAAGAATGACCTGAATGTTACACTTATGTGTTCCTCGAGTAGCTTTGATGTGAACCTTTTCCCTATACAAGGGCACTTTTTACTCTAGCACTGGCTAGAGGTTTCTTCCCATGTTACCACATACTTGATACTCTTATATGTGGTGGTACTTTGTACTCAGGGATATTATTCAGCTTTTACTTCAGTTCAGTTCATTGTCAATAGAGAGAGCTATTCCAACCATCGTCTTCTCCGTGTGTCTTGTTGCATTTGTGCTCCTTGTGTGTGCTTCTCGTGTGTCTCTTGCACTTCAAACACACACCCAACACTAGTATCAGAGCAGGTTAAGCTCCTTCTCAAGTTTTGGTTTTTTGCGTCGCAATGCACGCGCACTTTTAACAGTGCAAATCGCCTTTGGAGCATAGAACTGTGAATTTCAGTAGGCAAGAAACATGCGTGCTAGGGTTTTACCCCCATTTTGAAGCCATTCGTGTAGTCAAAATTACCATCAGAGTGACAATTTGTGAGCTGAAATTTCAGCATTCATTTCAACTTTCGTCGAAGTGAAGATTTTGTCACATTCTTGTTCTTTTGTGAAATGGCAGGCAACAATGACTTGTTTGGCATGATTCAAGCTAAAGATAATCTTGATGGGACCAAGTATCCGATGTGGTCTTACATGATGAAGCATGTTCTTGTTGCAAAACAACTTTGGAACATAGTGATAGATGTTGATCCAAGACTTGTAGGTGTTTCTACTTCACAGTCTAGTGTCACAGATGGAGCTTCTTCTTCAAATACAGTGGTTTCTCCTTCTTCAGCTACACAAGAGTAGCTTAGATGGGATGGAAAAGATGCTCAAGATCATGCTTTGATTGCGGTTTCAGTGAAGCATCATATAGTTCCACACATTCGGTCATGTTCTACATCGAGATAGGCATGGGACACTCTTGCTTCTTTGTATGCCGTGCGTAATGAAGCACGTGTTGCATACTTGAGGAAGCAACTTGAGGATGTATGTATGGCTGAAAATGAGTCTGTGAATGTGTATGTGACAAGCATCAAGGACTTGAAAGAGCAATTGGCAAACATAGATGAGATTATTCCGGATGTATCACTCACTTCTACATTGTTGAAAGGATTACCGGAATCTTTTCAAAGCTTTGCTACTATACTTCGTTTGGTTGCAAAAGGAAATCCTAATATGTATGCGTTTGATGAGGTTGTGTCTCTTCTTTTGCCAGAAGAGCAATCTAGAGTGAATAGGAATGGTTTAATTGAGGGAACACAAGCACTTGCTATCTCACAAAAGGGGAAAAGCAAGTATGGTTCAACTTTGGGTTCATCAAAACCAAAGCCTCAAGCTTCCTCTTCCACTCATTTCTCTAATGATGGTGATTTACGAAAGAAGAAGAGATGCAAGTATTGCCAGAAGGCTGGTCATCCTATTGATGAGTGTAGAAAGCTTCCTAGATGCAATGAAAAGAAGAAGGAATCCGGCATGTCTATTGCTAAAAATTCAGCAAATGTAAAGAATGATGAAGCTAAAATGGCTCAAGATTTTTGGGCATGTGTTGTTACATGTCATTATGATGCTTCTTTGCATTCTAAATGTATGGTTGTGAGTGAGGCTGATTCGGATTGTTTCTTTGATAGTGGTGCTTCAAAGCACATAACATCATGCAAAAGATTTTTTGCCTCTTTGAAAGATGCACCCAAAGGAGGACATGTGGTGTGTGCAAACAATGCATCTTATCCTATCATTGGAGTAGGAGAAATTGAGCTTACAGCTTCAAACGGAGGTGTGATTCTCTTGAAAAATGCATTGTATGTGCCTGTTATCAAGAAGAACTTAATTTCAGTTCCGTTGATTGCCAAAGTTGGACTTCATGTACACTTTGTTGATGATAAGTGTATGGTTCATGATTTCAGCAATGGTGATGTTATCATGATGTCCGGTACATTATGTAATGGTTTGTATCATATGGATTCATACAAGAGGACTACCTTGAATGCTTTAGTTGCTCATACTTCTTCCATGGCTAAAATGGAGCTTTGGCATGCTCGTTTTGGTCACTTGAACTTCAATAGTTT
This sequence comes from Ceratopteris richardii, assembly GCA_020310875.1. NCBI lineage: Eukaryota > Viridiplantae > Streptophyta > Polypodiopsida > Polypodiales > Pteridaceae > Ceratopteris > Ceratopteris richardii. Next base: position 123,790,817 of record CM035439.1, on the reverse strand, counting down.
GCTTTACTTGCAAAAGAAGGACATGGTTATTGGTTTGCCTACACTTGAGTCCATTGAAAAGCATGCATGTGAAGGTTGCATTCTTGGGAAAATGCATCGTGCTTCTTTTCCAAAAGATAGTCATACACACACTACAAGAAAATTGAAGCTTGTTCATAGTGATGTATGTGGTCCCGTCAAGACTCCATCTTTTGGGAAGCATGTATATTTCATTACCTTCATTGATGATGCTACTCGCCATACATGGGTGTATCCTATGAAAGCAAAGAATGAGGTATTTTCTTGCTTCAAAGCATTTTTAGCTATGGTTGAAAATTTTTCTTCACAAAAGCTTTTGACTCTATATACGGATCGTGGAGGTGAATACATGTCACATGAGTTTAATGCTTTTCTTTGTGAAAGAGCTATTTCACACCAATGACGGTGCCATATACACCTCAGCAAAATGGTATTGCCGAGCATAAAAATAGAACACTTCTTGAAATGGCACGATGTATGGTCAAAGGAAAGCATCTTCCTGATAAGTTTTGGATGGAAGCGGTCATGTGTGCAAACTATGTGTTGAATCATTTCCCTACAAAAGCATTGAGAGTTATCACTCCTTATGAGGCTTGGAATGGTCATAAGCCTATGGTTAGTCATATGCGTGTGTTTGGTTGTTTGGCATATGCTATTGTGCCATCACAACAACGTCACAAACTTGATGACAAGGCAAAGAAATGTATATTTTTTGGTTATAGTGTTGAAAGTAAGGGATATCGTTTGTACCATCCATTGATGAACACAATTATTGTGAGTCGAGATGTGGTATTTGCTAAAAAATTAGTTTTCCCTCTACTTGAATGCAAAAAACAGCCAACAATTAGCTCACAAGATGTGTTCGATACACTCATGCCTTTGTTCCAAAATGATGTCTTGACTATGGCATGTAGACCAGCCAACTGAGGCTCAAAGGGCTAAAAAAATCCAGTGAAATAGAGCTGAAAATGCAGAGAATTTCCAGCCAAACATGCCAGAAAATTTTCAGCCAAAAAATGTCCAAACTGCTGGAAATTTCCAGTCACATATGGCTAAACATTTGCATCAAAATATGGCTGAAAATGAGCATGAAATTCATCCCACGCATGATGTATGTGTTGAAGATGTATTACATAATGAACGCATGTCTATCAAGAGTGCACAAAACTATGCCAAAGTGGCTGAAACAAATTGTGCAGGATAGCAAATTGAGTGCACCTTTACTTGGTAGAACAAGATCAAGCTCTCACCATGTATCAAGTAATTTTTGTGGATTATTCTCTTATTGCTATAGCATGTAATGAAGAGCCACTTTCTTTTGAGGATGCATGTGATGATCCACAATGGATGAGTGCTATGCAATCAGAAATGGATTCCATACATATGAATGGTACTTGGGAGTTATGTGAATTGCCAAAAGGAAAGAATGCCATTGGTACAAAGTGGGTTTATAAAGTTGAGAGAAAATCTGATGGCAGCATTGATCGCTACAAAGCTAGATTGGTTGCCAAACGATATGCACAACAATATGGCATTGACTATGAGGAAACTTTTGCACCTACTTCATGCATGACTACCATTCGTACCATGGTTGCATTGGCTGCCCATCGAGGTTGGAAAGTGCATTAGTTGAACATAAAAACAGCCTCCTTGAATGGTGATTTGCAAGAAGAGGTTTACGTGAAGCAACCTCCTGGATTTGCTATGAAAGGGAAAGAGCACATGGTTTGTGACTTGCATAAAGCCTTGTATGGTCTCAAGCAAGCTCCACGTGCATGGTATGACAAAATCCATAAGCACTTGATTGCTCTTGGCTTGACATGTAGTCCGATTGAAAGCACACTCTATGTATGCAAAAATGGGGTTGATCTTATAGTGCTTGTTCTTTATGTCGATGTCATACTCTTGACTGGGTCATGTGATGCAAAACTTGACATTCTTACGGCTGATTTGCAGCATACTTTTGATGTCACTTATCTTGGTCTTTTGAGCTACTATCTTAGCTTCCAGTTTGTATCCGTTGAGGGGGAATTGTTATGCATCAAGCAAAGTATGTTGAAAAACTACTTCAACGTTTTGACTTTGAGGATTGCAAGCCAGTTTCCACACCAGTTGAGACAAGATTCAGGTTCTCAGTCGAGGATTCTAGTTATGCATTTGACACTTCTCCTTATCAGCAAGTTGTGGGATGTCTTATATATGCATGCAACACAAGGCCGAATATACAGTATGCAGTTTCCCAATTGAGTAGATTCATGCATAGCCTTGGCACTAAGTATTGGCAAGTGGTAAACGTGTGTTTAGATATCCCAGAGGCACTTTGAGGTTAGGTCTCTTTTATGACAGAGATATTCAGCCATGCTTGCTTGCTTTTACAGATAGTGATTGGGCTGGTTGTTATGATACTCGTGTGTCCACTAGTGGTAACTACTTTTTCCTTGGAGACTCATGCATATCTTGGTTGAGTAAGAAGCAACCTATAGCGGCGACATCAAGTTGTGAAGCTGAGTACAAGGCAGTTTTCATAGCTACAATGGAGTGTATATGGCTGAGATGCCTATTGATGGATCTTTGCATGGAGATTGATGCTGCTACGCATATTCTCACTAATAGTTAGAGTGCTTTGGATGTTGCACGAAACCTAGTGTTTCATGCATGGACCAAACATATTGAGGTGCGTTATCACTATGTGAGAGAGCACCTTCATGCAGGAGATATTGATTTGGTATATGTGCCTACACAAGATAATGTGGCATACATATTCACCAAAGCTCTTCCACAGGAAAAGTTTGAAGCTTTTCGCAAAGCTTTAGGCTTATCACCTTGTGGGGGCTGATCTGTCACTCCCTATATGTGTTCACATCATTCGCTCCAGGGGGGTTTGTTACACTTATGTGTTCCTTGAGTAGCTTTGATGTGAACCTTTTCCCTATATATGGGCACTTTTTACTCTAGTGTTGGCTAGAGGTTTTTTCCCCATGTTACCACATACTTGATACTCTCATATGTGGTGATACTTTGTACTTAAGGATATTATTCAGCTCTTACTTCAGTTCAGTTCATTGTCAATGGAGAAAGCTATTCCAGCCATCATCTTCTCCGTGTGTCTTGCTACATTTGTGCTCCTTGTGTGTGCTTCTCGTGTGTCTCTCGCACTTCAAACACACACCCAACATTGAAAACAAGAATACAACTACTGCAATATATAAAGACCAGCCACTACAACAAATCGATCGTATACCGAGGTTTTTACCAAGGGAAACTGCCCCGACGTCGGTGTAGGTGTCGGTATGCGCGTCGGTATGGGCATCGCTATGAGCGTCGGTATAGCCGTCGATATAAACATCCGTATTATTGACGCTCATACCGATGCCTCTACTGGGTGTACTGTCGCGTATACCAGCGCCTGCTGGGTGTACCGGCGTTTATTCCCATGACATTACTGGGAGTATCGTCGCTTATACCGATGACCATATCTGCAAAAATTTTTTTGGGAAGAGTGTGTTGTCTTTTGCTACAGCAACATTACCATGATGTTGCTTAGCAAAAGACAATACACTCTGCCCATAAAAAACGAGTACATGTGATGTGTACTCTAATGTCAATCGAAATATGATTTCATAAAATAGAATATTATTGGACACAAAAGAGATAATCAGAATGAACCATGAACCATGAACCATGAACCATGTACAAAAAGAGTTATATATTTCATAAATGAAGCATGTACAAGAGTGTGGCAAACCACTATCATATATGAGGCTTTTACAAAATATGGCAAGCATTGCATTGCCATATAAAAATCAAATACAAAATTTTGGTGTGCCACTGTCATACACATGCAAAGAACGTTCCATATCAACAGTCCTGCAACAAAGAACATCAATGAAATGAGATAAATTCACAGGAAATTTACAAACAACAAGTAAAAACCAGGTTTATAAATTCATCACCTCATCGCAAACGTCCCATGAAATGACCGCACTGTGTCCCTTCAAGTCCTCCAATAGTGTAGTTAATCCATGACGATATCCACAAGCCTCCTTCGTTAGTGTTTGAGGACGACCCATTGCCAGCTCCTACAACAAATATACAAAACATTAGAGGAACATACATGAGAAGCTTAACGCAAACAAATTCAATAAATCAAATGGTACTTACGAACTTGTGACGCATCATGTCATATCTACCACTACCCAAATGTGACGGTCCAACCGTATCTAAACGTGTGGCTGTAGCATCTCGTTGCTGGCGATATCGGTCAGGAGTCTGCTGCTGCTCGTCGCGAATCATATCCCACTCCTCAGCATCTAACCATACAGGCTTTGGTAAGCCTGCTCTAAAAACATCACGAGCCTCGGATCGTCGATGGGACATAACTTCACATGCAGTGTGCAGAATCCACTCTGAACTGACAAGAGGTTATCCATCGACTGGTTGGAACTCTTGATAAATCGTCTATGTGATATAATTCTTCCGATCTTTATCTTGTTCACTCCATTTCAACATGATAGAGTGTCCAAATTGTATGGAGCAAAGCTGTCGTATATGTGCATGCATTGCTTTGCCAGCCGCATCCATCACCAGAGCTGTATCTCGGATACTATACACCTTGGAGTCATCATGGTCATAAGCACCCCAAGGTGTAGGTAGTGTTCCACGTGGTGTACCGCGTGGCATACCTACATCTGAGGTACTCATCCTAGGAGTAGAAGCAGGCGACACAATGTCTGTCGCACTGCCTCCACAATAGCCGCCTCCTCCAGACCTACCTGTAGATCCACTCCTAGAACCTCCTACTCCAGAGTGTAACTTTGACCTATGAGATGGGTCAGAACCTTTATCGTGCTGAGGTGTCAAACGCACATGTCTACTACTAGAGCCAGTAGGGGATGGCTGAAAAGATGGTCATGGTGGAGTCATAAATCTAGGAGACATACCTCTGACGGGAGTAGCACCACCTGCAGGAGTGACACCGGCAGGAGTGACACTGGCAAGAGTGACACTGGTGGGAGTGAGGCTAGCAGGAGTGAGGCTCGCAGGAGTGAGGCCGCCAGGAGTGAGGCCGAGAGGAGTGCTACCACGAGCGATCCAATACTGTGACGCCGCAGCCATATACACGGGAGGTACTTGAGAGATGAACTCTAAGAACTGCTCCTCTATCATGGAATGTGGAGTGACTGGAGGACTGTCTCCCATCATGCTCTGTAACAAAAGAACTCAAATAATTAGCATGTGATAATAAAGGTAATATAGAGAAATGGTAGTGTACAAAAAAACCTAGCAAAAAAAATAAACAAAAATTAGTACGTGCAAGTGTTTGATTCAAAAATACTCTAGTCTAGCATCCTCTTGGAGATCCGATGCACCGAGAATATATATCTCTATATTTATGACTTCTAAATCGCTTGCTATGTTGGTTTCTTCCTGATCATCATCTATTGCTTCGTCCTGTATTTCGTCTTCTTCAAGGACCTCTTCTTCTCTCTAAAACCCTAATACTCAAGACCTATATATGTGTATATGTGTTATATGTATTATATATATGTCTATTGCTTATATAATTAAAATCCTATTTTTATATATTTAATTATATATAATTAATTAATTTATTTAAAACACTATTTCTTTTCATATTTATTTATCTATATAATTATCCTATTTTATATATTTATTTATTTATATATTCAGATTTTTTTATTAATTAATCCTATTTTTATATATTTAATTATATATATTTAATTAAGTTATTTAAAACACTATTTCTTTTTATATTTATTTATCTATATAATTCTCCTATTATATATATATATTTATTTATATATTCAGATTTTTTTCTTAATTTATCTTATTTTTATATATTTAATTATATATATTTAATTAAATTATTTAAAACACTAGTTCTTTTTATATTTATTTATCTATATAATTCTCCTATTTTATATATATATTTATTTATATATTCAGATTTTTTTCTTTTTTATATATATTTTCTCTTTATATAAATTTAATTGAGTTATATGTATGCCTAAACCCTAAAACCCTAATCTTAAAGATCTAGACCTAAAATATTTATATTTCTGTATGCATGTGTATATACATGTATATATGTATTATATGTGTATGTGTATGTGTGTATATATGTTATGTAGGTGTTACCCTAAAACCCTAATCAGAAAGACCTAGACCTAAAACATGTATATATGTGTATTCATGTGTATATATATGTGTATGTGTATATATATGTGTATATAGATATGTGTATAAGTATATGTGTTATGTGTATGTGTATATATATTTACTATGATTAAAATCCTTAAAATTAAACCTATTTTTATATATTTAATCATATATATTTAATTTATTTATTCAAAATACTATTTGTTTTCATATATATTTATCTATATAATTATCCTATTTTATATATTTATTTATTTATATATTCAGATTTTTTTCTTATTTAATCCTATTTTTATATAATTAATTATATATATTTAATTAAATTATTTAAAACACTAGTTCTTTTTATATTTATTTATCTATATAATTTTCCTATTTTATAAATATTTTTATTTATATATTCAGATTTTTTCCTTAATTTTTTTCTATATTTTCTCTTTATATAAATTTAATTGAGTTATATGTTTGCCTAAATCCTAAAACCTTAATCTTAAAGATCTAAACCTAAAATATGTATATTTCTGTATGCATGTGTATATACATGTATATATGTATTATATGTGTATGTGTATGTGAGTATATATATTATGTAGGTGTTAAAACCCTAAAACCCTAATCAGAAAGACCTAGACCTAAAGCATGTGTATATGTGTATGCATGTGTATATATATGTATATATGTATATATATGTGTATATAGATATGTGTATAAGTATATGTGTGTATGTGTATGTGTATATATATTTACTCTGATTAAAATCCTTCAAATTAAACCTATTTTTATATATTTAATTATATAAATTTAATTTATTTATTCAAAACACTAGTTGTTTTCATATTTATTTATCTATATAATTATCCTATTATATATATATATATATATTTATATATTCATATTTGTTTCTTATTTTTTTCTATATTTTCTCTTAATATAAATGTAACTGAATTATATGTATGCTTAAACCCTAAAACCCTAATCTTAAAGATCTAGACATAAAAAATGTATATTTCTGTATGCATGTGTATATACATGTATCTATGTATTATATGTGTATGTGTATGTGTGCATATATGTTATGCATGTGTAAAAACCCTAAAACCCTAATCGAAAAGACCTAGACCTAAAACATGTGTGTATGTGTATGCATCTGTATATATATGTGTATGTGTATATATATATATGTATAAGTATATGTGTATGTATATGTAAATAGCCCAAAAACCCTAATCCTATTTTTATATATTTGATGTAAAAAAAAACTTTAAAATCCAAATTTTATATATTTAATTATATATATTTAATTAAAACACTAGCTTATGTGTGTGTATATGTGTGCATGTGTGTATGTATGCATGTGTGTGTGAATGTATGCATGTGTGTATATTTGTATGTGTGTCTATGTATGCATGTGTGAGTATATGTGTATGTGTGTGTATGTATGCATTCATGTTTGTGTGTGCATGCATGTGTGTATGTATGTGTGTGTGTGTGAGTGTATGCATGCATGTGTGTATATGTGTGTGTATGTATGTATGTGTGTGCATATGTGTGTGTATGTATGCATGTGTGTACATGTGTGTGTGTATGTATGCATGTGTGTATATGTGTATGTGTGTGTATGTATGCATGCATCTGTGTATATGTGTATGTGTGTGTATGTATGCATGCATGTGTGTATATGTGTGTATGCATATGTGTATATGTATGTGTGTATGCATGTGTGTGTGTATGTATGCATGTGTGTATATGTGTATATGTGTATATGTGTGTATGCATGCATGTGCGTATATGTGTGTGTATGTATGCATGCATGTGTGTATATGTGTGTATGTATGTGTGTGTGTATGTGTGTGTGTATATATGTGTGTATGCATGTGTGTGTGTGTATGTGCATGTATGCATATGTGTATATATGTGTGTGTATGTATGTGTGTATGTATGTGTGTATGCATGTGTGTATATTTGTATGTGTGTGTATGCATGCATGTGTGTATATGTGTGTGTATGTAAGCATGCATGTGTGTATATTTGTGTGTATGTAAGCATGCATGTGTGTACATGTATGTGTGTATGTATGCATGTGTAGATGTGTAGATGTGTGTGTGTGTATGTATGCTCTATCTTCCTATCTTTATCTTCCTCTCTTTCATCTCTCTTTATCTCTCTCTTTCTCTCTCTCTTTATCTCTCTATCTCTCTATCTCTCTTTCTCTCTTTCTCTCTTTCTCTCTCATCTCTCTCTCTCTCTCTCTCTCTCTCTCTCTCTCTCTCTCTCTCTTCTCTCTCTCTTTCTCCCTCTATCTCTCTCTCTCATCTCTCTCTCTCTTTCTCTCTTTATCAATAGAGAATAAAACAATCACTTACAAGTATGTCCCTCTTTTGGATCGTTGTCGTCAAAGCATAATGTATGTCGTCTATCGTCGAATTCCAAAGAATCGACGCCAAAGAACTTCTGCAAAATCAAAGAGAAGAGAAGTTATAAGACCTAAAGCATAGAGAAAGACAAATGCTAAGAGTACACGCACCACTTACCAAGATGTGAGATCTAAACAGAGAGAGAGTGTGTGTGTAGAGAGAGAGATCTCTCTGTGTGTGTGCACAAGACAATGCAGGTCGCAATTCGGTTCGCGTGCGCAAGTTCGACAGAAGACAAACAATACTCAAACATGTGCAAAAATGTTCAGTTTTGCTCTCGAGTTCTCGGTATGTTTAAAACACGACGTCGATATGGGCATCGGTAACTTCCAGTAAATTACCGACACCTATACCGACGCCCATACCGTGCCCATACCGACGCTCATACCGACGGTCGCGAGATACCCCGATGATCCATTTTAAATGGTCATACGGACGATCACTTGATCGTCGGTATCTTTAAGTGGACTTTTTCAACGTTTATACCCACGCCGAGGGTGACCATCGGTATAGGCAGCATCGGTATGCCCCTCATATGTTGTAGTGAGCACATAAGGAAAAACCTAATGTTTGCAAATGAGTGAGCTAGCAAGAAACAAATGTGCCATCACTCTCGATAGATAAATCTAATAAAGCTCAATGAAGTGTCCCTGACATGTACTAGCGTGACCACTATATATGTCAAAGAAATGAAAAAGTGATATGTGTCATCCTGGATCATCACATGTTGAGCTTGATATCTCAACAAACCCCTTAGCTATACCACACCTCAAAAGCAATGAAAAATACATTCTTGATCGATATAACATGTCTATCCTCAAACAAATTAATAACCATGTTTCATGTGAAAATACAAAGTATTAGAAATATTTGGTTGATATCGACTTAGTTCTTGATTCACACACACACACACATACATTGGAAAAGTATCCATATAAGAGAACCGTCCTAACATATCGTTACATTACAGAGTGGGCAACTGCGAAAAAAACCATAAAATTCCATCCTAAAGCAGAAATTCCTTGTGGATGACTCTTAAGTGAGGATGCTTTACTTGCGATAGAATGGGTAGACAAATTTCTCAAACCCTTTTCATTAGAGGTAGCGTAAATCTTCTATTATAGCATTCTATCGATAACGTACACACCTATGATAGAAACACATTGTAAATGTGTACAATTGATTCTTGGTTGATCCACCACATCTTGATGCTTTAAGATCTTATCAATCAACCATTCATTCGCTTGAAGATGTTGATTTGTCTCAACATGTTCATTGTTGGGTGCTTGATTCTCTTGAACAAGTTGATGTCTTACGTACATTGACCCTCAAGATGGTGGCATCAAATGAGGGGCTAGAGCTCCTATTTATTAAACACGTGCATTTGCAACAGATGATAAATTATAGACCCGTCACCATGATGGCCAAATCAGGATGCTTCCTCTAAACTTGCAATGTGAAACAAGTTCTCATCAGTGGCTCCATGGGATACACCTTCGCAACTCAATCTCCATGCTTCATCTATGTTTGTTTCTGTTAGTATCTCTTACTCATTCGATTCCACTTGTCAATATCCAAAATCTATATATCTCTCTCTGAGTGGAACTTGGAAGGGAACATGATTTCCTTTCTCATAATGTGTAATATTATCACATAGCGGAGCAACAAAAACCTAGAAGCATGCTTTATGAGTAGGATGGAAATACTCTCCATCTTGACTTAATGGGGCTCTGGGTTTTGTAAAAGCCCGCTTACATGGATAGTAGCATATAGAAAGACCAAAACTTGCAAGTGCTACAATTGCAAAGCTAAATACCTATCCATGTGACTCACGCAGATTCAAGGATGCCACTGGCCAAAGAGAGGTGACATTCACAAGAGACCTGGATACTCAATCGACTTTTCAAGCTTTTCAATAGTGGTTCATCACTTCTGATTCCCATCTCCAATGCTTCCATGGGCCATCGTTCTACAAGATTTTTCGGGCGTGAGCTAGTCACTGTGAACACTGCATGGTCATTTGTGAAATTAGAGAATATTAGGGTTAGTGTAATGAGTTATTCACATTTCACTTTTCCCACTACTTAATGTCCACACTATAGTGTCCAGTGCCCACTCCACATAAGCCATTCAATAAGTTAATGACAAGATTCATATCGAACTAGGGCTAGACTCATGCACGCAATATATATATATATATATATATATATATATATATATATATATGATAAGCATTTTATAAAATATAGCCTGTCAAAAATAAAATAAAGTATTCCTTGTGACAAAGAAATTGTATTTCATAATTAGTGACAAATACTTTTTAAAATCACCTGTTTTTGACAAAGGCAAAATGGCCTTTGACAGGCATTTTGCCCGACCGGTACAACACGCGCGCGAGGACAGAATAAATATTTGTTATCATATCTACAGGTATAAAAGTTAAGGAACGATGATCTTTGACTTTATGAAGGAATCATAGCTGCTTGGAAGCTATGGGATCGCTGGGAGCCCATAACGTGTTCGTTTATGGCTCGCTCCTTGCGGATGAAGTAGTATCCACTCTTCTCCGTCGTCTCCCAACTACTTATCCGGCATTCTTGTCAGACTTGTAAGCACTTTCTCCTTGATTCAGAAATAGAGTACGGGGTCATTATTGCGTACGGACATCAATCCGCTGTTGTTTCGAGCTCCATAGATATCTTCACGTATCTTAGCAAAATGAGGTGTCTTTCATTCGGGATGGTGTGGCTCAAATGCGAACCCTGTATAAATAATTATCCGCATGGAAGATGGATTATAACTGCATATCATGTAGAATTCTCTAGTACAGGTTATATAGCTCATGTCGCTCCATATTTCCACTGAAAATATAAGGGTTCATTTCATAACATCTTTTATTCTCGTGTTCTCAACATGCTTGAATTGCATGGGTTGTGTGTAGCACATTTTTACCATAGTGCGTGCAAAACAACAGAAACGACAGAGGTTTGTGGCTGTTTCAAGAGACGGATAATATTATTTCTTTTGTGTTCTCGAAATTCAGTGAAACGTGCTTACTCATTGAGGGCTTTGATATTTTCAGCCATCGTTTTAGTATAAAGGGCAGAAATTATCCCGCCATACTTCCAGCCAAAGGGGACAAAGTATTAGGAAGGGTAATTCTTTTCTTCGTTTCCTTAGAATAGCTAATCATGTTTGTTACATCTCGGACTTGAAACATCTCATCATCCATAATCTGGTTTTCCTCTACATATAACAGCGATTAAACATTTGGGAAGATATGGTGGTATGAATGTGTAGAAATCGATTGACATAATGGCAATAAGATTTGGCAAAGGGATATTGCACTTATCATTTGATAATGAATTGCAATTTTGTGTGGTATATGGCCAATAAGATACACGATATTTCTATGCATGCACTTATACATGTAATGCACACGTGCATCCCTGTATGTATCCACTTGTGTATTTCCATCTACATTAATTTTTCGTACATCTTTGACTTATTTTGTTTGTTTATGACGTATGTATAATTTTTCTATTTATACGTATTTATTTACGTACATTAGATATAAAACTATATGCACTTGGATATTTTCAAACACAAGTATGGACTAACAAAGATACAAGAAGTTGCAAATCAAAATATTGATATATGTTTTAAGTGTGTCGGGAAAGATGGAGCTCCCTCGGTAGTGGCTGTCTATCGCAATTGAGTGACACTTGTTCCAACATTCTCTAGCCCATGATGAAGCATCCTATATTTATCTTCCTCCTTATCTCACTACAATAGATCGACCGTATACCGAGGTTTTTACCGAGGGGAATGAACACGGCTATTTTTGCCGCGACGTCGGTGTAGCTGTCGGTATGCATGATGGACGTCGGTATAGGCGTCGTCTATTAATGATGCTCATACCGACGCCCATACCGACGCCCATACCGACGCCTGTGCTGGGTGCACCGTCGCGTATACCGGCGCCCGTTGGGTGTACCGACGCTTATTCCGATGACATTACTAGGAGTACCGTCGAAGGTCATTACTGGGAGTACTATGTGATGCGAAGGTCATATAACTTTCTCATCAGATACACTCTATTTGATGCAGTCTCTTTTTCATATGTATTGCGTAACTTCTTCCAAAGCTCCTCTTCACTTTCACATTCTAATACTGTAAAGTAAACATTATTTGCCAAGTGCAATCGAATGGTAGACCTGACCATTTCATCTAACTCCATTTCATCTAACTCATCCCAATCATCTTCATCCATGTAAGAAGGCTTCTTTGAGATTTCATTTATTGGCTTCCATTGCCTCCTCTGAATGAGCACATCTTTAATTTGATTCTTCCATAGAGCAAAATTTGTACCATCAAATTTTCGGATCTCAAAATGATCTTTGCCTTGCAAGTTATAGCTCCTTCTCGGAACACTGTCACTAGATCCTGATCCACCAGACTTGCTTAAGATCTTTGATGCAATGATGGTAGAGAATTGAATAGAATGATAATGGAGCTAGAAGAGTCCAAATGCCACTAAGGCTCAAAGAAGGATGACCAAGTGTCAGAATCTGGGAGAGAATTTAGCAGTCTTCCCATTAATGAATAGTAATGACCAACCAAAAGGATTATGTGAGAATAAATGTGCTCACACCAATAAGTGTATCAAGGAGTAAATCAACCAGTGTATAATTGACAAAATAAAAAATCTGGAAAAATTTTGCCAGAGTATCCTCTACAAAATGAGCATATGACCAATGTCAAAATCTCATAAAACTTCAAGTATTGACATGTCTACTTGCATAGTGAATCACTGACTCCACTGAATATAATTAATTACTCGAAAGAAGCCACTAGGCTTATCGAGCACCTATGAACAACTATCATACATCTCCTATGGCGAGGCTAGGTAAGTCTTCCACTGAATCATCGAAGAGATACAGTGGCGAGGCTAGGTAAGTCTTCCTATCATCGAAGAGACCCCGACATTTGGGTGTCTCCGGTTAAAAAAACCTCACGAAGACCCTCTTTATCAAACATAAAAGGCTTTATGCAGAAACGTAACCGCTATATTAATGGCCACATGGACATACATAAGCGGTATCCACAAAAGCTTACATAGTGTGTATGTGCTCAATATATGCAGTAAAATGGCACTAAAAAGCTGAATTCACTGTCCAAACTCTGACCAACAACACTTGCAAGTGTGTGTCAACTCTGTTCTTTAAGCTCAAAAAACCTGCATAGACCTGCATAGACCTGAGGTGGCTGCTCCCACCACAACTAAAACCTTTCAAGAAACCTATTGATTAATTAGTGTGGCTGAAAACATAGCCCAAAAAGTGAACATTCATTGTCAAAGAAGTACAAAGAACACTCTTCTTGATGTTCTTTGACCTCTGTGGAGAGAACTATGCATGAAAGTACTCCAAAATGGCTCCAAAAAACACCTCAAAAATGCTTAAGAAATAGGCTTTGAAAGCAAAAAATGAAGCTTTGACGGCCCAAAACTTGTTTAAGATAATGTGAACCTTTGTCTTTCCTCTTCTTCAAGCACCACAAGAGTGTAGCTTAGTGGCAAGAGATTGCCATGGTTAAGCGAGCTCCGGGGGGAATAGTACGGGGATGGGTGACCTCTCGGGAAGTACCGAGAACCTCCGTCTTCTTTGATCGTTGAGGTCCCCCTCGCGCACAACCAACTGTGACTTTGGTGACTCGGATGACAAGGTATGCCAAGGCCTATGCCTTGGTTACCGCCTTAGTCGTAAGCTTTGGACAAAGCCTTGTGTGGGTGGGTGGGCGGGTGCTCGCTTTGCTCACACAAAAAGAACAAAGCTTTTGCGTCGAAATGCTATGATACCAGTTAAATATTTTGATGGTGATGCACCAGAGTGCGCTTTTCTTCTCGAGAGCTCCACGGCGATATCCTCGGAATAGAAAACTTAGCTCCAAGGGCTGCACACGGTACTCCGCATAGAGGCTGTAGAATACGCAAAAAACACTGTACACAAAGAGAACGAGCATAGACTTCTTAAGTGTTTCAAATGCGGTTGAACATCCAATCTATGGCTGACCAGGCCACTATATGTTTTATTAAAGAACATATACAAAAGTGTCCGGTGGTCATTCGGCCTTTCACATGGACACTAATGATAACATCTCTTACAACTTGAAAGAGAAACTTGAGAGCTTTGCATTGATACAAAATTATGTCTGATTTGACTCAATGAAAGCGTAGGTGTTGAGAAAAGAAGAAGGCTAGCTATGGAAGTTTAGGTTTATGCAAAAAATTTGAGAAAGAAATGAATCATGAAGGAGCCAGTACGTAAAAAGATTGAAGTCCAAAAGCTAAAGGTTTTGAGACTTTGGATAAGTTTCAGGTAAAAGCGGAGGTATTTTAAGTATTGGAATATAAATTAGGGTGTGAACACCTTTTGAAAGGTCCAAGTGGCTGAAGGGAAGATAAAGTTATAGCGGCCTAATCTTGAGATATGTCATTGAATCTCTAAGATTTGTACCTACAAAAGAAGGGTCCTTGGGGTTTTTATCCCCTAAGATACATAACCTAACATTTTTCGGAGAACCATGCGATCATTTGATTACTGTAGGAGGAATGTTGTAGAAATGCTCATCCAATCAGCAAAAGAGATTGTACACAAATTAAGGGTTTGTTGAAAAGGAATAGTTGTAGATTCTTTTTAAATGTTTCTATTGTTTTCTGAGAGTCCATAGCATTACCATAATGTATTCATATTTTGGCAAAATAATTTTTTGGAGTTATGCAGAAGCTTTAACTGCTTTTAATTGATTTGTGAAAAATGCAGCTTTTACATCAGCTTTTATTTGTTGTTGTTTCACACACACACACACACACACAACCCCCCCCCCCCCCCCCCCCCCCCCCCCCCGCCCCCACCACAAACAACCCCCCCAACCCCCCCAAACCCCCCCCCCCACAAAACAAAAAAAAAAAAAAAAAAAAAAAAGAGGAAAGAAAAAAAAGCAATCAGGTTTTGTGCTCTAGTAAAAATAAAACACTTCGTACATAGTTCAATAGAATTGTTTTTAAAGAGTTTATGTGGCTTATCTAGCGAGCACCTGCTGGTTTTGATCACATTCTCTTTTCCTAAGAGGTTATGGTGATTTGTGATTATCTTGCAGCATCTTGGTGAGAGATTGTTGTCTCTTTTATCAGTTTACTGTGGTATTATGGGTTCTGATTAAGCCTTCTTAGAAATTATACTATCTTCTTCTTTCTCTTTAGAGTATATAATCACAAAAGCTTAAATCTAGAAGAAGCAGAAGCTTAAGGAGGAGAAGAAAAAGGAGAAGCTTGAGGGGAAAAAAAGGGGAAGGAGAAGGTTAGAAAGAATGAGGAGGAGAAGGATGAGCTCAAGAAGAAGAAATAAGGAAGGAGAAGAAGAAATAAGAGAAACTCAAGGAAGAAAAGAAGAAAAAGGGCAACGTGAAGCTTAAGGAGGAGGAGCAGGAGAAAAAAAGGAAGAGGAGGAGAAAAAAGGAAGAGGAAGAGAAGGAAAAATGCTAAAGGAGGAGCTTAACAAGGGAAATAAGTAAAAGGAGAAGCTTAGGGAGGAGGAGAAGAAAAAGAGAAGGAAAAGCTTAAGGGGGAGGAGAAGAAGCTTAAGAAGTAGCTTAAGAAGGTGAATAACATAAAGTTTTCCCCGTTCACAAATTTGTTTATGGTTTAAAATACTCCATTCATGTATAGTACGCTTATAT
>CM035439.1:123756965-123769465 GCA_020310875.1 Ceratopteris richardii | reverse complement strand
GAGTACTACTCAACCATATGATGTGGTGCACTCACTAAATGGAAGAATAGCCAAGAAGATGATGATGTACAGAATTTCAGATTATGCTGTTATAATCTGAATGTGTGTGAAGCGAATGAGCAACGAAGTGAATCTAACCTCACAAGAAAGTGCAACAAATCTGAAAATCAACAAACCCTAATTCTGAAATTAAGGTTCAAAAATCTTAAAAACAGAAAATAAGGTCAACTTACAAAAGATAGCTGCCACCACCTTGTAGAAGACTCCTTGCTCCAAGTGAGTAACCTCTCCTTCACGAATCCTTCACCTCCAAATCTTTAGAACTCCAAAATTGACACAAGTAAGCATCAAATCTAACTCCAAGATGTCAAAATAGTGTGCCCATGACTTGCTTATATAGTTTTAGCCTCCCCAATAAAGCCAACGATCCAAAATAGCGAAAAAATCTGCTTTTAGGCTGAAAATCGTTATTTTTTAAAAGTTCATCGCTTTTTTTTAAAGCTTTTCGTGGTTAAAAACCTCCATCGCTATTTTTAGCTTTTCTTTTAATTTGATTGCTAATTTAACTTGCTTTTTGCCATGCTGACATAATAACCTAGCTTTTTGAGTTTGGTCCTTCAAAAAATGTTCTTCCTCCATTTTGGGCTGAATTAGGGTTTGACTTTTCTCCCTATTCTGATCTCTGATAAAGAAGAGAAGCATACCACTAGATAGCTCTCGCCAAGCTCTATCTATCTAGCCTAAAAAAGTTTTACCCAAATTGTACAAAAAATGCTAAGTCCAAAATGTAGATTTGCTGGAAGTGGACCATATGTACATGGACTTCCAACAATCCCTCCTTCAATGTCATACTGGTACAAGCTTCAGTAACCTGCACATCTTCTCATGACTATCTCTACTCAATGCTTTGGTAAATATATATGCAATATTCTCACTAGAAGGAACATAAACAAGCTCAACGTGCTTCTTTCCTATTTGCTCTCGAATATAGTGGTAGTGTAAATCTATATGCTTTGTCCTTGCATGATGCACTGGATTCTTTGCTATAGCTATTGCACTCTGGCTATCTGAAAATATCTGAATGGGTTCATGTACTCTTACATCTAGATAACTGAAAATCTCTTGGGACCATACTGACTTCAAAGTAGCTGTAAATGCTGCACGATATTCAGCTTCACACGATGAAGTTGCAATAGTGGGTTGTCTCTTCGAAAGCCATGAGATGAGAAAATCTCCAAGATAAAACAAAATCAACTAGTACTTCTTTTAGTGTTCTATCTCCTTCCCAATCAGAATCTGAAAATCCTTTTAGTAACAAATGTGTAGATTTCGAGAATACGATAGCATAATTTGAAGTTCCCTTCAAATATCTGAAGATTCCCTTTACTGCCGTCCAATGCACCTTAGACGGATTTTGCATGAACCTTGATACTTGAGAAACTGCAAACTGTATATCCAGACGTGTATTACAAAGATATATCAAGCATCCAACTGCTTGACAATATAACATAGCATCAAATGACTCCTCATTTGCTACTATTTGTAAAGACGCGTTCTGATCCATAGGTGTTTGCATAGGTTTAGAATCAATCATTTGAAACCTTTCTAATAGTTTCTCAATTTACTTTAAACAAAAAACTGAATAGATACACTCATCTTTAAACAAAAACTGAATCCCAAGATAATAATGCAAGATACACTCATCTTTAAACAAAAACTGAATCCCAAGATAATAATGCAAGATTCCTAAATCATTCACATCAAATGTTTGTTTCATCTGTTCTTTGAACATCTGTAAATCTTCATCTCTGGGACATGTGACTATAATATCATCCACATAAATGATTGCTATAATCATCAAACCTGTTTCAGCTTTGACATAAAGAGTTGGAGCTGCATCTGAGTTATGGAAACCAATGGATAAAAGATATGTGTGTATCTTTTCATACCATCCTCTAGGTGCCTGTTTTAATCCATACAAAGCTTTTATAAGCTTACACACTAAGTGTTCTTTACTTGTCTCTTCAAAACCTTTTGGCTGCCGAATATATACATCTTCATGTAGATCACCATTTAGAAAAGAAGTCTTTATGTCAAGTTGATATACATTCCAACCAAAATGAGCTGCTAAAGCAAGTATTGACCTAATAACCGTCATCCTAAACGTAGGAGCAAATGTCTCATCATAATCAATACCTTTTTGTTGTGCATATCCTTTGACAACTAATCTTGCTTTGTACCTATCAATAGTACCATCTGCTTTCCTTTCGATTTTGAAGATCCATTTTACACCTATAGCTTTCTTTCCTTTTGGTAACTCACATAGCTGCCAAGTTTGATTCTTATGAATAGAATCAATCTCTTCTTGCATAGCTTTTCTCCAAATAGGAATGTTAAGTGCATCTTTAACACATGCAGGTTCATCTTCAACTGTCGTGAGTGCTAAAATATCATGAATCTCAAAGTCTTCAGCAAACTTACATGATCTTTTTGTTGTTGTTGTCTAGTCTTACTCCTTGTTCTTCCTGTAAAAGTCTTTATACCACTATCTTTCCATGTCTGATATAACCAAGTAGGTGTATCCTTAAATAGTGGTGATACTCTTTTTGACTCTTCAGCTTCCACAGGTTTTGGAACATGTCCTTCTGAGGTACTAGGACTTTCTGGAACTGTAGTACTTTCTTCCATTTCTGGAACTAAAGTCTCATGTGGAACTGACTCTGTAGAAGGTTGTGAAATTTCTCTTTCTTCAAGCCTAGGAATTTTAACTCCCTCCTGATATGGCTGAACATGTACATCCAAATTCCTTCTAAAAAATCCATAGTCATTTTCACTAATGAACTCTGGGATTTCTACTTCTTTATCATAAATCTTATTTTCAGCAATATATGCATTGCGTGAAAGAATAACTTCACCTGTCTCTAGAACATAAAATCTGTATCCTTTGCTCTCAACAGGATATCCAATGAAAACAACTTTCCTTGCCTTTACATCTAGTTTGCCTCGATCCTTTTTCTCAACATGTACATAAGAAAGTGATCCGAATACTTTGGAGTAACTCACATTAGGTTTTCTACCATAATAAGCTTCATAAGGTGTGATTATCTTTAAAGCATTTGTAGATGACCTGTTCAAAAATGTGATTAGCTGAATGTACTGCATCAAACTAGAATTTTGGTGAAAGCTTCTTGGATGCCATCATGCTCTGCATCATCTCAACAAGTATTCTATTCTTCCTTTTTGCAACACCATTCTGCTGAGGAGTGTAAGCAATAGTAAGGTTTCGAGTAATACCTTTTTCTTCAAGAAATGTCTAGAACTCATTTGACAAGTATTCTCCACCTCTATCACTTCTGAGAATCTGGATAGTTGTCTTACTTTCATTTTCAACCATAGCTACAAATTTCTTGAACGTGAGAAAGATTTCTGACTTCAACTTAAGACCATAGATCCATGAATATCTCATAAAATCATCAATATATAGAACAAAATACCTAAAACCCTGAATAGAGTTTGCTCTCATAGGTCCATTCACATCTGAATGAATCTTACCTTCAAGACAACCTTCACATATATCTGAATCATCTGGTAGCTCGAATGAGGGTAAACTCTCAACCATACCTCTGTCTTTGATACTCTTGAGAGCTCCAAAACTAATATGTCCAAATCTCTCATGCCATAGCTTCATATCTTCCACCGGTGACAAAGATTTGACCGCATATGCCTGACTGATTTTTGACAAAATAAAAATCCCTCCTCTGTGCTCACCTTGCAAAATACACTTATCATCTTTGTGTGATAAAATCTTACAAAGATCTCTCTCAAATACAACTTTGTATCCATCACCTAAAAATGCAGATATAGATAGAAGATTCTTCTTGATATTAGGTACATATAGAACATCTGAAATCTGAAAATTACCACCTTCTCTTGACTTTAGGGTTACTGTACCTATTCCCACAACATCCAAATCATTGCCATCTGCAATAGTAACTCTTCTACCTGAAGAATAGGAAAGAGAAGAAAATACGTCTCTGCAACCTGTCATATGCTTTGTTGCACCTGAATCAAATATCCAAGGATCTGTTGAAAGAACTTATAAAGCTGCCTGATCAAAAGCTACTTTCTCAATGGTGATACAGACATAAGAATCATCTTGAGATTTCCCTTTTTTATCATCTTCTGCAACATTACCTGATGCCTTTGTCTTTTCTGTTGCAATCCTTTTCTGACAAACTTCTATGAAATGTCCAGGTTTCTTGCAATAGCGACATAATGCTTCCTTCTTCTTAGGAGACTTCTCTTTAGATGTAGTAGAAACAGAATCTGAAGTAGATGGTGAAAGGGACTTACTTTCTATCTTGGATTGCTTTTCCTTCTTATCCTTCTTCTTTTTACCCTTAGATGAAGATAAAAGTGCTTCTTCATTCTCTTCCATACCCTTAAACTGATCTTCATCTTGAAGTAACAGGAATTCTAACTCTTCAAATGTAACCTCTCTATCTCTTGTGGTAATAGTAAGAGTGGTTATAAAAGACCGATATGAGATAGGAAGTGAATTAATCAGCGTATTCACCATTTCTTCATCTGATATCTTAACTCCTACATTTAGAAGTTAATCTCTCAAGTCAACGAGCTTCGTAATGTGGGTTTGAATTGACTCACCAACCTTCATCTTTGTATTTGCTAGTTGTCTCCTCAAGTGAGCTTCCCTAGCAGGATTTCTGCTCTGAAAAAGATTCTCAAGCTTCAACCAAGCTTGTCTAGAACTTCTACAAGATCTGATATGTGGTAGAATATACTTTTTGACACTCATTTCTATGAATGAGTGCTAAAGCATCTCTAGAATCCCATCTTGCTTGTTCTTCAGTAGGAGGAACTCTGGGTAAGGATCTACCAGTGACTCTGGATGTAGAAGTGGTTACCTCTTCTTCAGTTGGTTCTGTGATTGCAACACCAATACCTCTTGAAGTTGTTGTATCCTCTTCTTCGCCTTCTTGTCTTGGTCTTGTTAAGGATCCATTGACGATACTCCATAAATCCTTTGTCACTAACAAATTCATCATCATGAAACTCCACATAGGATAATTAGACCGATCCATCTAACTTGTCCTCAATTTCAATTCTATACTCATTCATCTTAACTAAGTGTGTATGTCAATTATGCTCTGATACCCAGTGTTGGAATTTGGGGCCCCACGATCTTCCAATATTGAAAACCTTTGAGCATACGCACTTAATTAATCAAGATGATATGTGAGAGATAGAAAGAAAGAGATCTTGAGACGAGGATAAGTAACGTAAGCAAACTGCTTACTCACTAAATATAGATGGCTGAATTACAACATGGGAGTACTACTCAACCATATGATGTGGTGCACTCACTAAATGGAAGAATAGCCAAGAAGATGATGATGTACAAAATTTCAGATTATGCTGTTATAATCTGAATGTGTGTGAAGCGAATGAGCAACGAAGTGAATCTAACCTCACAAGAAAGTGCAACAAATCTGAAAATTAGCAAACCCTAATTCTGAAATTAGGGTTCAGAAACCCTAAAAACAGAAAATAAGGTCAACTTACAAAAGATAGTTGCTACCACCTTGTAGAAGACTCCTTGCTCCAAGAGAGTAGCCTCTCCTTCACGAATCCTTCACCTCCAAAGCTTCAGAACTCCAAAATTGACACAAGTAAGCATCAACTCTAGCTCCAAGATGTCAAAATAGTGTGCCCATGACCTGCTTATATAGTTTTCGCCTCCCCAGTAAAGCCAACGATCCAAAATAACGAAAAAATCTGCTTTTAGGCTGAAAATCAACGATCGTTATTTTTTAAAAGTCCATCGCTTTTTTTAAAGCTTTTCGTGGTTAAAAACCTCCATCGCTATTTTTAGCTTTTCTTTTAATTTGATCGCTAATTTAACTTGCTTTTTGCCATGCTGACATAATAACCTAGCTTTTTGAGTTTGGTCCTTCAAAAAATGTTCTTCCTCCATTTTGGGCTGAATTAGGGTTTGACTTTTCTCCCTATTCTGACCTCTAATAAAGAAAAGAAGCATACCACTAGATAGCTCTCGCCAAGCTCTATCTATCTAGCCTAAAAAAGTTTTACCCAAACTGTACAAAAAATGCTAAGTCCAAAATGTAGATTTGCTGGAAGTGGACCATATATACATTGACTTCCAACAAGATCTCTCTCTCCTCTTGAGGAATTTGAGGGATATCTTTGACAAGGCTGATCTCAATGGAATCTACATTAATCTGCAATTAAAAAAATTCAAAATTATAGATTAGAGTATACTAAATACAAATATAAATTTTAAATGCATGACTAAATGTCAAAGAATTTATTTACTTGTAAAGGAGCAATGTTATGTCCTTTAGTCTCTAGCAACTTGAGATTGCAATGGAAATACACTAACTTTTCAAGTTGTGCCTGCCTCAATCTATTCCTCTTTTTTGTATGGCAACTGATTTTCATTGAATCTTTAGCTGACTTAGCATGAACTTGGATACTTGAGAAACTGCAAACTAAATGTCCTGACGTGTATTACATAGGTATATCAAGCAACCAATTGCATGACTATATAATGTAACATCAAATGGTTTTGAACCTGCTTCTGACTATAATGACACATTGACATCCATAGGTGTGTGCATAGGCTTGGAATTTGTCATCTCAAACCTTTCCGATAATTTCTCAATGAATTTCTGCTGTGTCAAATAGATACATTCATCTCTGTATTTGAATTCAATCCCAAGATAGTAATGCAAAATACTTAAATCATTTATATCAAATGTATGCTTAAGCCGTGATTTAAAGTACTGAAGGTCTGAATTCTTGGGACTTGTCATGATCATATCATCAACATATATGATAATAATAATCAAAACATCTTTCTTAGCTTTAACATAAAGATTAGGAGCCTTTGGAACTTTCTTCAACTTCATAAGTCCGAATTTCAAGAGGTATTGATGATGGACTAGGTACTGATGTAGGTAATGAAACTCTCTCTTCACCTGCATCTCTTAGGATTTGAGAAGGTTCATCAACCCCTTTATATGGCTGAATATAAGAATCCAAATTCCTTCTAAAAAATGCATAATCATTTTGCTTTTATGAAATTTGGAATCTTTGACTTCTTATAAGACTTTCTGTAATATATGCATTGTGTGAGAGTAGGATATCACCTGTATCTAGAACATAGAATCTGCATCCTTTGCTTTCAATTGCATAACCAATAAAGGCGGCTTTAATGGCTTTTACATCAAGCTTACCATGATCTTTCTTCTCAACGTGAACATAAGTTGGGGAACAAAAAACTTTGAAATAACTCACATTGGGTTTCTTCCCATAATAGGCGTCATAAGGTGTAATGATCTTTAAAGCTTTTGTGGAAGAAATATTCAGAATGTGATTAGCTGTATGTACTTCATCAAACCAAAAGTGGGAGAAAGCTTTTTGGATGGCATCATGTTGTGCATCATCTCAACAAGTATCCTATTCTTTCTCTCTGCAACACCATTCTGTTATGGCGTGTAAGCAATAGTTAGTTGATGAGAGATACCTTTGTCTTCAAGAAAAGACTTAAAGTCTTTAGACATGTACTCTCCTCCTCTATTAGTTCTCAAAATTTGGATCTTTGATTGACTTTCATTTTCAACCATAGCTAAGAACTTCTTAAAAATAGGAAAAATCTATGACTTCACTTTAAGACCGTAAATCCACAAATATCTTGAGAAATCATCAATAAAAGTAACAAAGTACATGAAACCTTGAATAGAATCTGTTTTCATTGGATCATTCACATCTGAATGTATGATCTACAACTTCCTTGTGGCCCGGATGTATCCATGATTCTTGAAAGGTAGTTTGTGAAGCTTTCCTTCCATACATCCTTCACATGATTTTGCATCATCTCATAAAGCAAAAGTATGCAAACTCTCCGCAATACCTTAAATCATGACCATCTGTAATGGTCACTCTTTTACCTGAAGAGAGAAAGGGAAGAAAATACCTTTCTGCAACCTGTCATATGCTTAGTAGCTCCAGAATAAAAAAATCCAAGGATTATCGGAGATTGCATTTAATACTGCCTGATCAAAAGCTACCTCTTCAATAGTAATACATGCATATGAATCTACCTTTGAAGATTTAAATTTTGGATCATCTTCAGTACTATTACCTTATGTTTTTTTCTTCTCATAAAAAATCTTTGTTTTGCATTTTGCTATGAAATGACCTAGTTTCTTACAGAAATGGCATACTCCTTTCTTTGAATCAGATTTAGTCGAATTTTTTTCTTTGGATGTAGAGGAAGCATCAGGAGAAGGACTAGAAGACTTAGGATTAGAAGACTTACTTTCCTTCTTGGATTACTTACTCTTCTTCTCCTTCTTTGGCTCCTTTTTCTTCTTTCCCTTTGACGATGATAATATGGCTTCATCATTCTCATCCATGCTCTTTTGTTGATTTTCATTTTGAAGTAACAAGAACTATAGCTCTTCAAATGAAAGTTCTCTATCTCTTATAGAGAGAGATAAAGAAGTAACAAAAGCACGATATGTAGATGGAAGTGAGTTTAGAAGTGTGTCTAGCGTTTCTTCATCTGAAATATTTACTCATAACATTGAGTAATTGATCTCGTAAACCTTTGAGCTTCAAAATATGTGACTGAACTGATTCACCAACTTTCATCCTTGTGTTGGCTAGCTGTCTTCTTAGATGAGCTTTTCGAGTAGGGTTTTTGCTCTGATAGAGATTCTCTAACTCCAACCAAGCCTAACGAGAGGTTCTGCAAGATCTAATTTGAGGTATAATATGCCTCGACTCCCATAGTATTATATGAAAGTGCTTGTGCATCTCTTGAATCCCATTTGGATTGCTCTTCTGTAGGAAATAATCTAGTAGTAGTAGTACCACTGACTCCGGATGATGAATTGGTTTCTTTTTCTTCACTAACCTTTTGTTGAGCAAAAATAGGAACAGGGGTTCTTCTAGAAGATGAAGTAGCCTTGTTTTTGACTTGTGTTGGCTTTGGATGAGTGCCATTGACAATATTCGACAAGTCCTTTGATACTAACAGATTCATCATCATAAAACTCCACATTGGATAATTAGACATTGCCTCAAGCTTGTCTTCATTCTCAAGTCTATAACCACTCGTCTTGTGAAGGGTGTATGTCAACTATGCTTTGATACCAAATGTTGAAAGTGGGGTGGCCCACAATAACAATTAATCACAGGTTTACAAGATCTTCCAAGTTCCAACACATTATCTTAGCATACACACCTTAATACTAAAAAAGAGATGAGTGAGAGATGGAGAGAGAATAGACAGGTTTTTTGAAGTGTACGGTAAACTAGAATGCTCACCTACACTAACTTACATTCCAATGTCAAATTACAATGTGTGAATATGATACAAACTGACAATTTTTGAATCTAGGCAGAAATAGAAACTAGATACAAGAAATTTTGTGCTTAAGAGGTATGAAGAGTGTGTGTGTGAGAATATGGAGAATATGAACAGTTTAGAACTATTTTGTAGCAAACCCGAATTCTGAATATCTCTAAATAAAAAACTAGTGAATGAACAAATAAGGACAGATGTAGACTTGTTACTCACTGTATGTTGGCTGAAACGAACTCCTCCAGATATCTCTAAATGTAGAGCACACCTCCTCTAAGTGTATAAGAACACCTCCTTGATCACCAAGTGACTCCTTGAGTTAGTGCTTATGTGATAATGAACTTTGAGACAAACCCTCCTTATATAGCTCTCACCATGTCTCCATGATGAGAAAAAACGCAAAAGCTACGATCCAAAATCAATTGCGGAAAAAGCGACGCTTCCGTCAATTTGGTTTTTGGAAAAAAACAATCTCCAAAAATTAAAACACTTCCGCATTGCACCCGATGGGTTTCGAACTTGGGTGGATAGCATGAGAGGCTCTCTATGCACCTAACGCGCTTTTGTGAAAGGCTTCTACAAAATAGCTATCTTATAGGTACAGTTTATAGAGATTTTGGTCCTATTATGACTTGTTTCCAACATGTATATGGCACTGTACGTGGATGTTTTATGCCACACTAAATTAGAAATGCATTAAACTCAGAAGACATATACTCCCTCCCTCGATCAGAACGGAGGGTGCTCATTTTACATGATGTTAGATTTTCAGCCATAACTAGGAAGTGTTTAAAGCACATAACATGTATATGGCACTGTACATGGATGTTTTATGCCACACTAAATTAGAAATGCATTAAACTCAGAAGACATATACTCCCTTCCTCGATCAGAACGGAGGGTGCTCATTTTAAATGAGGTTAGATTTTCAGCCATAATACTTCAGAGTTTGCTTTTAATGGATAAACCCATGCATGCCTGGAAAACTCATTAATGAAAGTCATAAAGTATAAGTAATTCCCAAACGATGGTCTCTGTATAGGACCATATACATCACTATGAACAAGTTGCAATTTATGTGAAGCTCTAATTGAACCATCTTTCGGGAAGGAAGAACGTTGCATTCTACCCAAAATACAGCCCTCATAAATATGCATGGAAGGTGTCTCAAGTTTGTGTAGAGAGAACACCATTTCAAATTTCTAGAGGCGAAGCAAACTAGCAAAATTTAGATGATTAAAGCGTGCATGCCAAAGTTTTGCATAAAAAATAGCCTGAGAATCATGAACTACACATGTGAATTTGTTCTTAGATTTTGCATAATTTATGAGCTTATACAACCCACTACATAAAATGCCATAAGCAGTGATAATATCACCATTTGAGATATCATGAAGCATACTAGGTTTCTACCTTTTGCTTCAATTATTGAGGATCATATTATTGTTGCTCATACATCATAGGAGGTTATATTCTATTAGGCTTGATGTTGGACTCTTCATACATAGAACCCTTTCATTACCCGCTTAATATTCTCTTTGTATCTATTCTTTCACATTGTAGCGAATTCCATTAAGCATTTATTTTTGAGCAATCCTTTATTGCACTTTACAATAATATTGTCTCTTGTTTAACCTCTTTGTCACTTCATCTACTTTATTTGGTTCAAGGGGTGTATGTGCTTAGGTCTTAGTGTTGCAAAGATCTTGGAATGCTCTTATGATTGTTGTTTGGGCTTGTATCACCTGCAACATTTGGTATCATAGCCTTTATCACATATATAACTTGTTCCCAAGATGAGTGACTATAGAGATAGATTGGAATAAGAAAATAAGCTTGATGGAATGTCCAATTATCCAATGTGGAGTTTCATGATGATGAATTTGCTAGTTTCCAAGAACCTGTGGAATATTGTCAATGGTAAATATCCAAGGCAAGACAAGCTACATAGGATGTTGCTTCTTCATTGAAGAAGCATTCTATTCCAATTTTTGCTCATCAGGCTGAAGAGAAGGAAGAAGAAATTATGGCATCATCCACAAACAAAGGGAAGCATATTCAACCATCATAAGAGATGTCCATATGGAATTCTAGAGATGCAAAAGCACTCGGAAAAAATCCTAAAGTAATAATAAAGAAGGGTCAAATTCCATGTTTTCTGGTGAAGAATCTTTTGCATGTGTTAGTATGAAGAAGTGGTTTTGCATTGAAGAAGTGGCTTTTGATCAAGCAACATTAAATGCAATATCAAAAAATCCTTGGATTTTTTATTCTGGAGCTATTAAGCATATGATAGGTTGAAAGAAAGTATTTTCTTCCCTTACTAACTCTATAAGTGGAAGGGTGACCATAGCACATGATCATGATTTTGATGTAGTTTGCATTGGAGAAGTTATGCTAAAGTCAAGAGTGGATGGCAAATTTATTATTTCCAATGTTTCTATATGTTCCAAATATGAAGAAGAATTTACTTTCTTATCAGATGGATACAAAGTTGTTTTTAAGAAGGTTTCATGTCAAATCCTCATACCTAATAAGGAGCAAAGTCTACTACAAGATGAAAACAAAAGTGGTACCGTTTGTATTGTCTAAAATTAACCATGCCAATCTTGCCAGGTCTTCTACACCAAAGGAGAATATGAAGTTATTGCATGCAAGATTTGATCACATCAGTTATACAACTCTCAAGCATAGATAGGACCAAGGCATGGTTGAGAATTTACCTACTTTTGCTAGCTGATGTAGAGTCTTGTGAAGGACGGCTTGAAGGAAAGCTACAAAAGCTTCACTTCAAGAAGCATGGATTCATCACCGCTAAAAAGGAAGTTGTAGATAATCCACTGAGGTTTTGCTAGACCCATGCAAGCAGATTCTATCTATGGATATAAGTATTTTGTCACTTTCATTTTGACTATTCTTGATATTCTTGGGTTTATGGATTCAAGACAAAATTCAAAAGTTTTTGCTACCTTCAAAAAATTTGTTGCTATGGTTGAGAATGAAAATTAGTCCAAAATTCAGATTTTAAGAAGTGATAGAGGAGGAGAGTACATGTCAAATGACTTTAAGTCATATGTTGAAGACAAAG
>CM035439.1:123734465-123746965 GCA_020310875.1 Ceratopteris richardii | reverse complement strand
GGTGTTGCCCTTGAGGGAGAGCGCGAGGTATGTGATCGGCCCCAATGGGTATGGGTGGGATGGTGAATGAGGTAAGTAGGTGAATGGCCTCTCTGGATCCCATGACGTAATCTACTGTACTTCCCCCGCCTTCTGTGACTGAGTGTGGTGTGCATGTCAATCCTCTTGAGGTAGGCCACTGAGCCATCCCGTTATAGATAATGAGATTATGTCGAGAGCCTAGTCTGAGTAAGTGAGCACCATAGTGTGTGTGTGTAGAGTCGGCTGAAGCTCGAGCTGGAGACTCATCCTCTATGGTATGCAGTATCTGTGGGTCTTCTGGGTCAAATATCTCACACTGATCATTACCTGTCCTTACATTGAAATCTCCCATAAGGAAGACTTTCCCTAATGTAGAGTACTCTGTAATCTCGTCTGACAAGCAAGTGTATGGTGAGTCCTCCTCTCTATCTATGATAGCGAACCGCGAGTTAGAAGGAGCAAAGTAGCATAATGCTAAGAAGATGATCCTCTCCTGTGAGAGCTCGAGTCGAATCCAAAGATATCTGGCATGTGAATCACGTGCGACTATCTGTATCTTGCTCTGAAGTCCATCTCTGAAGAGTATGGCTACTCCTCCTCATCCTTTGGTGGTATGCTGACGTGTACAGTCTCTGTATGTGGACTCCCACTGGAACCCGTGGACTCGAGGTAGACTCCGGTCTAGGCTCTCATGTGTCTCTGTCAACATAATGATGTCTTTGTCTCTGCGCACCTCTTCCAACCTCTCTGGGTGTGTCATAGATCACCATTGCAGTTCGAACCAACAAGGTGTATCTCCTCGAGTTTCTCACAGGTCGCGAATCCCTATGGGATGGCCTTGCCATCCATGATGGCACGACCATCTCTGTATGAAGCCTTCTTTCCTTCTTTGCGAGCTTGGTGTACTCTCGACATGCATGCACGGCGATGTGCTAATTGCATGGGTGTGAGATCATCATCAAGGTAGATGGGGGGGGGGGGGGGGGGGGGGGGGGCATCAAGTGCTCTCAAAATCACCCTCTTGCGTAGGAAAGTAGATCTTACATTTTCGGAAGGGAAGTGTAGAATGAGAGCTCTCTTCTTCGTGGGGTCTTTCCCTGTTCTCCAAGACTTGATGAATGGGAGGGACTCCTCTTTGTGGCGGAGTATCTTGCATAGTGCCTTCCCATCGGACTCGGGGGTAGAGCCTTCTTTTTCTACAATGCTCGTGATGCGTACATTGAGACGACGGGCATGTCTCATCTTTTCTTCCTCAATGATAGTATGCACGATGAGGGCTTCTCCCTTTTGTGCTTCCTCGCTTCTTTTTTGATGTTCTTGTTCACTATGTCGATCCACCCTTCTTTGATAGCTTCTAACTTGCTTTCCATGCTCGCGGTCAACGCTTTGGTGAGTTCTTCTTTGGGAGCGTCTGTCTTGTTCATATTAGTCTCTCCCTCTTCGTGTGTGAGAGAGACCATTGAAGCTTTTAGGAGCTCCAATTCCTCTTGCATATTTGCTCTCTCCTTAGCCCATTCTTCTTTTTCTTTCTTGCTCTCCCTCTCCCACTCTTCTTTCTCTTTCTTCCATATTTCCTTCTCCTTCTGATATGTTTCTACTTCTTTTTCGAGTTTTGAGAGGCGATTGATGATGGTCGTGATGGTGGAGTCCACCATCTTGTTGTTTTCTTTGATAGCTATGGTCAGTTTGTCCTCCATTTTCGTCAAATCCTCCTTAGCCGTCGCAGTCATGGCATTAGAAGGTGAAAAAATGCTCTGTGTGCTGAGCCCAAAGACTTGCGATGAAGATGGGAGCGCGCTCGATATGCGATGAAGCAAGGGTGGGAGTGGCTAATTATTGTAGGCAAGAGTTGTAAGTCCGGGGCAGGGACACTCTGCATCTTGAATGATAGGGTCAGGGACACTATGCATCTTGAATGATAGGGTATGGTCGAATTGTTGCTAGGGTATGGTCGAATTGCTAGAGAGAGACAGAGAGAGAGAGAGAGAGAGAGAGAGAGAGAGAGAGAGAGAGAGAGAGAGAGAGAGAGAGAGAGAGAGAGAGAGAGAGAGAGAGAGAGAGAGAGAGAGAGAGAGAGAGAGAGAGAGAAAAGAAAGAAAGAAAGAAAGAAAGTCATATAAACGTCTTCTGGAGGCCAAACTTGGCCTATGAGACAAAAACCATGTACAAGTGTAGTAACCCTGTGTAGAAGATAAAATGAAATAAAAAGTATATCGCTACACAAAGCTATATAGGGAGATGTGGCTCTGACTCTGCAGATAGTGGCCACCTAATACATCGGGGGGTCCAAAATGTGAGTAAAACGCCCTAGCTACTGGTGATGGGTGGAGGTGGGTGTAGTATGTGGTACATCGGTGGTGGTCTGAGTGCCTCCTGAAGGAAGACAACCCAGGGGGTGGTGGTACGCCTATGCTCCATCATGTGGTCGTAGGCAATCCTGATGCGTGAGATATCCTCCTGATATAGTTGTGGTCGACGATATCCGCCCATGCGTGGTCGGCACCGTGCTCTCTGTGCTGCTGCCTGGTGGAGCGTGAGCCCTATAGATGGACCTCTCTGATGTAGCTCAACTCGCTGAAAGAACTGGGTAATGGTCTGCTGGGTACTCACCCGTGTCTGATGTATGGGCTGTAGTGACTGCTCTCGCCTCTCGTATGCTGCTGTGAGAAAGCGTCCCAAGCGTCTCTGGTCTCCCATAGTCATGCACAGCTGGAATGACTCCTCGATTTGGAACTGTGCTCGTAGGTCTATGTATGCTGGACATCTGATAACAAAATGCTCTTCACTCTCTACCTCTGTCTGGCATACTGGGCACCACCTCTCCTCACGGGGGACTCCCCTTGACTGATCCCTCTCAATCTCGAGCTGATGTGATGAAACCCGGAGCTGCCCAATGACGACTCGTAGGTGGTGGGGAAGGTAGGTCTGCATGTATCTCGGAATCTCGATGAAGCCCGTGCCCGATATATGTAGAAAATGCTCGCGGTAGTAGAGCATTTTCGGTGGCAATGTACCCCTAGGGCTCACCCATGTCCTCTGTATGTATGTATGCCATATCTCCTGACGAATGATCCTATTCCTCTCTTGATGAGAGAGCGAGTAGGTGGGTGCATGAGAGTCGTACTGTAGTGGTGGTAGCCTGTCTATGTCAAAGCCATGGTGGGCAAGCCAGTCTCGTGTCTGTGCATACCATGAGGAGGTGTCGCCTGCTAATGCCATATCACGTGATGCCTCGAAAGCACGATAAGCAATGCGCTCTGTATCCATGCCCCGAAGTCTGTGTAATAGGCATACCGTCTGGAATAGTGCCTCAACCTGCTGTAAATGTCACCCCCAAGTAAACATATGATCCGACCACCTCGATCGGTCCACCTGCTGCTGTGAACAAACTGCGTACCTGTGCTGATGTATGAAAGATCAAGACCTTGGTTTTACCAAGGTTCACAGATAACCCTCTGTGTCTGCAAAAGTCATCTAGGCCGTGTAGATGATGCTGTAGACCTTATGCAGACTCTGAAACCAATACAATATCATCAGCGTATAAAAGAATATGGATAGTGGACCCGTGTACCTCAATGCCATCCCCCCCCTGCTGCTGTATGAAATCCACTATCTCATCAATGTAGAGACCAAAGAGGGTGGGTGAGAGAGGGCATCCTTGCTTCACCCCGATAGTGCTAGCAAGTGGATCAGATAAGCCCCCTAGACATCTGACTCTACCAGATACTCTCTCGTATAAGGCGTAGATCCCCCATATCATCTCCTCCGGAGCTCCGATGTCAAGGAGTCGTCTGAAGAGTCGATCCCTGGGAACAGTGTCAAATGCTTTGCGAAAGTCCACAAAGCAACAATATAATCTCCTCTTCCTCACCCTGGCCTAGTCGATCAGGCATCTCAGAGTGAAGATGTGGTCAATGGTAGAGTAATCTCGTCTGAAACCTGCCTGTCCTGGAGCCCTGATGCCCTTCCTCTCAGCGAGAGTACTCAACTTTGTCTCTAGTATCGCCCCATATAACTTGGCTAATATAGGGCCAATCATGATCGTCCGTTATGTACCTGGATCCATAGTATCACCTGACTTATGAATGGGCACTATGGTGTGCTCAGTCCATGAGTCTGGGAACCCTTCAACCAATGCACGGTTGAAGAGATGGGCAATGAGCGGTGCGAGAGTCGTGCCTCCATAGATGAGGTGCTCTGCCTGTAAACCGAAATGATCATGGGCCCTGCCATGCTGCAGCCGGGCAATAGCGCGTCCCACCATAGTGGGTGTGAAGAAGTCAGAGGTAGTAGGACGTGAGCTCTCCGGTCTAGGAATGGGAGGCTGGCCTGGGATCTCGTATAGGCCCCGTGCATAGCTATGCCAAGTGCTCGGGTCTCGAATAGGTGTCTGCTGTCTCCTCTCTCTCAAATGTCGCCATGCCACTGCACTGTCTCGACTCATGAGCAAATGGTAAATATCCCAATACTGTCTCTCCTCCCAATCCCGCCGTTTGTGGCGAGTAAGGCTCTGCATGCGACGCTGTGCCTGTGTGTGTAATATCTCCTCTATGCTCTAAAATCCGTAGGTGCTTCCGCAGCTCACGACAATCTGCATCATACCAGCGGTTATGGGGCATGGATCCTGTGCGTGGAGGGTGCATATGTGTGCGGTGTGGGAAGCTGCGGAGAGCTGAGTCCTGTAGGATGGAGGTGATATGTGATGTAAGTGTGTCCAAAGGTGAGAATGGATCAAGGGAGAGTAGGCGGGTCTGTAAATGGTGTGCATAAACATGTGAGAGCTCGTGTGTGAAGTGTATCGTGGTATGTATCTCAGTGGGTGAGGGAGGGTCTAATGGAATCGGAGATGAGAGTGTGAATGTGATAAATGTGTGGTCAGCACCGAGTGGGCGTTGTCCAATACTAAGTGAAGGGATGAGTGAAGCTCCAGAGGTAGTACCCAAAATGTAGTCGACTGTGCTCTCACCTCCCCCGTGAGGGAAGCAAGTAAATCCGCCTGAACCTGGCCAACGATTCATCCCGTTATATATAACGAGATGATGTCGGTTGCCTAGCTCGAGTAGATGTCTGCCATAGCCGGTGGTGTCCTGACTCGTATCTGCTCGTATCTGCTGATACCCTGCTCGTGCTAAATCGGGGTCTCTGGCCCTCATGATCTGTGGGTGATCCATGTCATATGCCTCGCACTGATGCGACTGAGTGCGGCCATTGAAGTCCCCCATAAGGAAGACTTCACCTAGTGTGCTGTAATGTAGTATCTCATCTGAAAGCGCTGTGTATGGTGAGTCTCTATCTCGGATCGGTCCCCCCAGATCTTGTCCTGCATATCGAAATCCGCCTGGTGGGAAGGAGCATATAGCAATGTAAATCGAGCTCCCCTGTGCTATCTCCATGCGAACCCACATGTATCGTGCCTCCTCATCTCTACCTATAATATGGATCCGACTCTGTATCTCCTGTCGAAATACGATGGCCACTCCTCCCGATCCTCATGCTGCACTCTGTCTTGTCGTGGTCTTGAATGCAGATTCCCAATGAAAACCTGCAATGCGTGGTAGACCTCTCTCTGGGCTCTCGTGTGTCTCTGTGATGCACGCAAAGTCATGTGATGCCAGGATCTCCTTGACTCTGTCTGGTCGCGTCCAGAGTGCCTCGTTGCAGTTCCACACTGCTCCTCTGAGTGGTGTCTCATGGTGTAGTGATGTCTCATAGGCCGCATGGCCCTATTTGATAGGGCGTCCATCTATGAAGACCTTACCATCACGGTAAAAGGCCTTCCTCCCCTCTCGACGTGCCTGGAGTATCTGTGGCATGCAAGCGCGTCGGTGTGCCACCTGCATACGCGTGAGGTCCTCGTCCATGTAGAGGGTGCCGCCAGGTAGTCCACGTAGTACTGATCGACGTCTAAAAAAGGCGGTCCGTGCCTCCTCGGAACTCATCTTGAGGATGAGTGCTCGCAAACGCGATGTATCCCTCCCCACCCTCCATGCGTCTGTGTAGGGCATGCTCTCGTATCCAAGTCGACGGCAAATGTCAGTGGCGTCTGCCTCCGGTGATACCCCTTCGGGTAGGCCTCTAATCCGAATGTGAAGTCTTCGAGTGTGTCGAAGCCTCTCCTCCTCAAGTGTATCCTAGACTCGTGTGAGCTCTTCTTTCTGCACGTCTTCCCTTACTTCCTTCTTAACTCTTTTGTGTACTACTTCCACCCATGACTCTCGAGTAGATTCTACCTCCGTTTTGATTTCCTTCTTTATTTCTTCCTTGAGTATCTCCACGTTGGAGATCTCCCCCTCTTCTTTCATGTGCTCATAAGCTGTCCTCCAGTGGTCTCGTTCTTCTGTGAGAGTCTTCACTTGTTCTTCGAGTCCTTTAACTTTATTCATTACTTGTTCTTCGAGTCCTTTGAACTTTTCCATCATCTTTCGTATCTCCATATTGAGGTTGCGGTCTGCTTCCTTTTTGGCCTCTTTGAGAGCTTTAGCGATAAGGTTGTCCACTTCCTTCCGGTCCATGGGAGCCATTTCAATGTTTAGGATTAGAGAGAGAGAGAGAGAGAGAGAGAGAGAGAGAGAGAGAGAGAGAGAGAGAGAGAGAGAGAGAGAGAGAGAGAGAGAGAGAGAGAGAGAGAGAGAGAGAGAGAGAGAGAGAGAGAGAGAGAGAGAGAGAGAGAGAGAGAAGGTTAGGGTTAGGGTTTCCACCTAAGTTCAAACTAGGGTTAAGTGCAAATTAGGATTAGGGTTTCAAATTTTCAGGTTAGGCTTTAGCTTAGGGTTAGGGTTTTCAGGTCAAGTTAAGGTTAGGGTCAAGGCTAAGGTTAGGGTTAGGGTTAGGTTAGATTTAGGGTTAGGTTTAGGTTTTTTGGGTATCCTAGGGTTAGGGTTAGGGTCGTATGGATATAGGATCATGATGTCGAGTTAGGGTATGGTTTTGAAAAGGGTTACTGGGCATGGGGGATCGGCAATGTTGGTGGGCTGGTCGGGGTGGAGGTATTTTTGGGGGGGCGTCGGGCAAGCGTCAGGCTGGTGGCGGGAGGGAGAGAGAGGGAGGGAGGGAGGGAGGAGGGAGGGGGGGGAGAGGGAGGGAGGGGGGAGGAGAGAGAGAGAGGGCGGAGAGAGAGGGGGAGAGAGAGAGAGAGAGAGAGAGAGGAGAGAGAGAGAGAGAGAGAGAGAGAGAGAGAGAGAGAGAGAGAGAGAGAGAGAGAGAGAGAGAGAGAGAGAGAGAGAGAGAGAGAGAGAGAGAGAGAGAGAAGAGAGAGAGAGAGAGAGAGAGAGAGAGAGAGAGAGAGAGAGAGAGAGAGAGAGAGAGAGAGAGAGAGAGAGAGAGAGAGAGAGAGAGAGAGAGAGAGAGAGAGAGAGAGAGAGAGAGAGAGAGAGAGAGAGAGAGAGAGAGAGAGAGAGAGAGAGAGGGGGGGGGGGGAAGGGGGGTGAGGGAGGGAGGGAGCGAGGGAGGGAGAGAGAGGGAGGGAGGGAGGGAGGGAGGAGGGAGGGGGGGGAGAGGGAGGGAGGGGGGAGGAGAGAGAGAGAGAGGGGGGAGAGAGAGGGGGGGAGAGAGAGAGAGAGAGAGAGAGAGAGAGAGAGAGAGAGAGAGAGAGAGAGAGAGAGAGAGAGAGAGAGAGAGAGAGAGAGAGAGAGAGAGAGAGAGAGAGAGAGAGAGAGAGAGAGAGAGAGAGAGAGAGAGAGAGAGAGAGAGAGAGAGAGAGAGAGAGAGAGAGAGAGAGAGAGAGAGAGAGAGAAAGAAAGAAAGACTTTTTAACGTCTATTAGAGGCCAAAATCGGCCTATGAGACAAAACATATACATCAGTATGATCCAATCCACTGTGATCCAAAACGAAAATAAAGTGTGAGTACTACAAACGGGTATAAAAGGAGGGATAGTAGCTGGCATCAAGGGTGTGGGGTGCTATGGGTATGCACTCTATATGCTCAATGGGTGAGATACAAACATGATATGCATAGGGAGGGGAGGCTCGATGGTGTCACAACCCCCTAAATGCCTGGAGTGGGTGTAGGATATAATGCATCGGGGGGTAAGGCATCATGGCGATCCTCAAAATGCTCTACGTGTACAAATCGATAGGGGTGCGCTGCTGACGTCTCTGTATCTCCATGTCATGGCGTGCGTGAATCGCCTGAATCTCTCTCTGATGTGGACGAGCTCTCCGGACAAGGGGTCTCGGTCGTCGACGCTGTCGTCTAAGCTCCTCTGCTCTGTGTAATGTGACACCCCGCATCGAGCTAGGCCCTCGAGTGTATGTGGGTCTGAAAAAATCTGTAATATGAGTCTGGGGGGGGGGGGGGGGGGGGCAGGTGTATCTCCATCTGCTGCTGGAGGAGTGATGCGCGGTGGTGCTGGAGCTCTACTAGGAAACGACCTAGAGGGCGCTGGTCCTCTGTCCCCAATAAAGCCCTGATCTCTCTAGGCCCCCTGAAGAGCTGTGGGTAGCGGTCTCTGATGTCCTCATATGCCTGGCATCTACATGTGTAGTGCTCCTCGTCCTCCACCTCCTCTCTACATATCTTGCATAATCGCTCATCCCTGGGGGTATGTGTGGCTCGCCCAATCTCAATCTCGAGCTGGTGTGATGATACTCTGAGCTGCCCAATGACCACTCTCTCAGCTGGTGCCATATATGTATCCATGTATCGTGGTCTCTGAATGAAACCATCCGCTGTCACAGTTAGGAAGTGCTCTCTGTAGTGTTGCCTCTTTGTGGGAAGAGGCTCCCGTGGTGCTATCCATGTCTCCCTGACGTGTATCTGTAGTAGGTCCTGACGGATGATCCTATTCCTCTCCAAACGAGAGAGGGTAATGTGGGGGGAAGAGAGGTCATACTGAAAAGGGGGGAGATCTGTAATGCTCATGCCATGGTCTGCTAACCATCGGTAAGTCTGTGCATACCATACTCTCTCATGCGCTGTCTCTGCCAAATGTCTAGAGCTCTCAAATGCAAGCCTGGTGAGTCGGCTAGTGGGGAGCTCTCTGACTCTCAGAATAAAGGTCACCAACTGGAAGAGGGCCTCCACTAGCATCGGTGGTGTGCCAAGCTCAGCTCGTATAATGTCATGTGGAACGGAGGGCTTGCTGCGCAGCAAGCGTGATATCATGGTGATTTGGGGCCTCTCAATCTGCGTCCACATCGCCTCTGTGATCCCTGGTGCCCATACTGCTGCTGCATACATCAATGCGGGTGTCACTAGAGTGTCAAAGAGCCACCCCTTAGTCCGAGGCTCCTGAAAATGTGTCTGAAAGCAGCGTCTCTCCAATCCTGCAAGTGTCGCATAACCTCGCGTCAATCTATCTCTCGCAGCCTGTGCCATGGAGAATACCCCTGTGCTGCCCGAGAAGGTGATACCTAGGTAGACGTAGGAGTCCACTACCTCTATCTGTCCTCCTGCTGCTGTGAAAGAGGCGCGATGGCGTACTGTCCCGGAGGTATGGAAGATCATGACCTTGGTCTTGCCAAGGTTCACTGTGAGTCCTCTCTCCATGCAAAAGGTATCGAGCGCCTGTAAATGTGACTGCAACCCCTCCTGTGACTCTGAGAGCAGGACAATGTCATCAGCATATAATAGGATATGTACTGGCGTACCTCCGATGTCTCCTCCTCTCCCTCCTGCTCGCTGTATATACTCCGTGATCTCGTCGATGTAGAGACCGAAGAGAGTGGGTGAGAGGGGGCAACCTTGTTTCACACCAATGGTGCTAACAAGGATGTCTGATAGACCGCCGGGGCAGCGTACCTTGCCTGTGACTCGTGCATACAAAGCGTGGATGGCCCATAGCATGTCTGATGGAAGCTGTAACTCCTGGAGCCTCCGTAGTAGTCTCTCTCGAGGGACCATGTCGAAGGCTTTGCGGAAATCCACAAAGCAACAGTATAGTCTCTGCTTCCTCGCCTTCGCGCTCTCAATCAAGCAACGAAGCACGAAGATGTGGTCGATGGTGGAGAAAGTGCGGCGGAAGCCTGCCTGGCCGGGTGCTCCGATCCCCGCTGCCTCAGCGTGTGTACTGAGCTCCACCTCTAGTACTGCCCCATAGATCTTGGCCAGTATATGGCCTATCATAATAGTCCTGTAGTTCCCTTGGTCCATCATATCGCCGGACTTATGGATAGGCGTAATGGTATGCATAGTCCATGAGTCGGGTACTCCCTCAACCAAAGCACGGTTGAAGAGATGGGCGATCAAGTGGGAAACTACATGTGTTGCGTATATAAAGTGCTCTCCCTGTAGCCCCGTGTGGTCTGCTGAACGGCCATGCTGTAGCCTATGGATGGCCTGTCGTACCATGCCTGCTCTGAAGAGGGTGGATATCACCGGACGCGGTGTGGAAGGAATCGGTAATGGTGGCTGTCCTGGGACGTCATATAACCTCTGGGCGTAGGTGTGCCAAGTCGAAGGATCGGCTATGGGTGTAGGTGGACGTGGCTCACGTAGTGCCCTCCACGCGGTGGCACAATCCCTACTCATGAGAAGGTCGATCAACTCTGCCTCCTGTCGCTCCTCGAAAGCTCGCCGCTTCCGGCGTGTGAGGGCTCGCATCTGTCGTCGTGCCTCCCTCTCTGTGATGGATCCCAAGATACTCTGTGCTCTGAGATGTCGGTATATCGCCTACACTCCTCATCGTACCATCTATTCTGGGGTGTATGCCCCAACTGTGTCGGATGTGCAGTGCTGTGGGTGGTGTATGGGAAGCTGAGAGTAGCAGATGTATGGAGGATCGAGGAGAAGTGGGCGGTGAGGGTGTCCAAGGAGGCAGAGGGATCAAGGGAGTAGATGCGCTCTCGAACATGGGAGCTATAGATATGTGCTAGCTCATGTCTAAAGTGAATGGTGGTACGGGCTCGTGGCTGTGTGGTGATGGGGTGGGGTATGCATGGTGAGCCGCGAATGGATAGGGCAAGATATGCGTGATCAGCTCCAATCGGTAAGGGTGGGATAGTGAATGAGGTGATCAGATGTGTCGCCTCCGGGGGCCCGATAACATAGTCTACCACACTGCCCCCCCCCTTGGTGTCGTGGGTGGAATGCAGGTGAGACCGTGCGAGGTGGGCCAGCTCCCCATCCCATTATATATGACGAGACGGTGTGCTGCTCCCATCTGGAGTAAGTGTCGGCCATATAAGGTGGGTGTGGCGGTGTCGGCTGAGGCTCTGAGTGTAGGCATGTCCTCTATGGTACGAAGCATCTCAGGGTCGTCAAAGTCGTAGATATCACACTAGTGGCTCTGAGTGCGGGCATTGAAGTTTCCTACAAGGAAGACTTCACCCATCCCGGTATACTCCATAATCGTGTCACTGAGGCAGTCATATGGCGATGTGGTGTCTGGTCCCTCCCCTCCTGATGGCTGCTCAGGGGAATTTGTGAAGCGTGAACCAATGGGTGCAATATAGCATACGGCGAAGTACGCTGCTCTCTCCTCTGATAGCTGCAAGCGTATCCACATGAAACGTGCCTCTTGGTCTCTCGCTACCACCTGTACCCTGTGCTGTAACGACTGTCTATAGAGCACGGCTACTCCTCCGGATCCTCGTGTGGTGTGCTGTCTCATCTGACGGCGGTGAGCTGAACTCCCACATATAGCCCTCAATCCTCGGTAGGCTCCTCCCCGGGCTCTCGTGTGTCTCTGTCAAGAAGATAATGTCTCTGCCCTCCATCACCTCCTCGAGGCGCCCTGGATGTGTCCATAAAGATCCATTGCAGTTCCAGACTGCAATGTGCACCTCCTGCTGTGCTGTCTCATAGGCCGCGAATCCCTAGTCAATGGGCCGTCCATCAATGATGATCCGACCGTCTCTGTAGAGGGCACGATGTCCTTCTCGTCTTGCCTGGAGGACACGTGGCATGCATGCCCGTCTGTGCTCTACCTGCATCTGTGTGAGGTCGTCATCCAAATAGATGGGGGTGCCCGGTGTAGTGCGTAGTACCGCCCGTCGTCTGAGAAAGTCTCTCCTCCTGGCCTCATCTGAGAACTGAAGGATAAGTGCCCTGCTCCGTGTGGTGTCCCGTCCTGCTCTCCATACTCTGGTGAAAGGGAGAGGCTCATCCGCGCGGTATCCAAGTAATGTGCACAAGCGACGCCCGTCCTGCTCAGGTGATTCGTCTGTCTCTGTGAGGCCGGAGACGCGAACATTGAGCCTGCGGGCCTGTCGCATCCGCTCCTCCTCAATGGTGGTATGCACTATGTGGATCTCCTCATGGTGGTGGTTCTTCTTTGCCTCCTGTCGAAGGTTCTTTTTGACAACCTCGACCCATCCATCTTTCTTAGTCTCAAGCTCGTTCTGCACCACCTCCATACGCTCCTTCTTGATAGTCACCCGAATGTCCTCTAGATGTGGAGCGATCTCCCCCTCCTCGTGCATGCTGTCCAGTTTCGTTTTCATATCAGTAAGCGCAGTGTGCAACTCCTTCCGGTCCCGTGAGTGCTGCTTGCGGGTAGCGAGAAGCTCTTCCCGAAGGGATTCGTTTTCCTTCTCCAA